>PVJH01012370.1:0-64724 GCA_004026705.1 Nesogale talazaci
TAATTTCTTTATATGATTATAGTAGAGCAACAAGTCTTAAAACAATATATCACTAAAGGTAGAAGGAAACGTGGTAAAATGATTTCAGCAAGTTCAGCATGCAAAATTTAAGTTATATCCAAATGGAATATGTAATTTTCAATATTTTTATTTCAGTCTTTCATCAATAGTTCCCTTATTTATCCAGCAAAAGTTACATTTAAATATTTTATCAACAAAATCAATTGAATAAAAAGTAATATTTTCAGGATGTGTCATTTTGTACTGAAAATAAATTCAAGTTATTGCATTACATTTCAAAATGTTTGTTCAACATATGCTTATTGTATTATTATGGTCAATTAACATAACATCTCTTCTTATTACCTTAATAACCTTAGTAACTTAGCAACTGTTCTTATAAATGGATAATTCTTCAAAGGCACTATCATGTTTAAATTTAACAACTACCTTATTTGCAATAACTATATACCAAAAACTAATAAAACTTTTTTTTAAGCTGAATTTGCCACATATGTTGTTCTTTCTTATTATGCATTTGGCAACTCATGTTATCCAATTTATTCAGAAGAACTGGTATTATCTTTACTTGTACTCATATATGTATATATGTATGTATAAAGATTCCAGCTTTATTAATTCAAGCAGATAGTGAAATACTGAACTTAAAGTTGTGTTTCATAAAATCACAGCGGAGATTTAAGACAGAAATATAGGGAAATATCTGAATAAAGTTAGGCCAGGTGACACCACTCCTCCTCAAAAAAGAGAGCAAAATCAGCAAAATATTAGTACATCAAGTCAAAACTATATAATAATGTTGCTGTGGGTACTAAACTGAAAATTCACTTAGTATAATACATGGGGAATGATTGATTCTAAGTGAATATTCATAGAGTTTATTCAAATAATAATTGTGTGATTTTGTGTTTTAATAACTATTCAGTAGCACAATGTATTCTATCTTCAGATAAAACAATGACTTCAAGATTCATTTTATTAATTTCTGAGCATTCAATGGAAATATACTTTCAAATATATATATTTGATACACTATAAATATCAACTTATTATATCAACCTTTTAACTAGTGAAAAGTTACCCTTATTGTATACTTCTTGCATGATTTTTCATGTTCTCAAGTACAATCACAAACAGAATTGTAGATTCTTGTATGAATGGAAGAGGCTATCCATATATTCAACAAATATGTGATGGAAATTAAATAATGAATTTGGACTCCTTGATGACACATTTACTAATAAGTTAGGTCAAATATGTGCAGAAAGGTGGATGTATTATTTTTCTGCACAAAATTTTCAACCAAAATTATATATTTTTTCAGGCAAATTTTTTCAAATATAGCAAGTCCTGTTTTTTAAAATATGAACTTTTGTCTTCACCACAAAGTAATGTTTCATTTTGCAAATATCTGACATCATCTATAAATTGCTTTGCTGGCTTAAAATATTTAGCTATGACTTTTTCAAAGACTCAATTTAATTCCAGACATATGTAATTCATTTTTTTCTTTTACATCAAATTTCCTCAAATTAGATCTTTTGAAAGCTAATAACAAACTTTTCACTGTATGAATATAATATGTAAATTTGGTCCAAACAAATCACAACCCTTCCTGTGCAATTTAGCTCTTGGCGAGATATATTTTGTTTATAAGTTCCAATTATATGCATTACTTCTCTACCCAGTCTTTTAAATGTTACTGAGTAAAACATAATCATGAACAGAATTTCTTTTTGAATCCTGTTGGAAGAATTATATTTGCCAGTAAATCATCTAAAGATTTTTGTGGAGCTGCACACATTATACGCACTATTGTCTTATTAGTAATGTTCTATAGTAGATTCCTTGGAGCCCTGGTGAGGTCGTGGGTTTTACATTGTGCTGATAGCCACACCATCATTAGTTCTGAGCAACTAGCCACATCAGGAGAGAAAGATGAGGTTATCTTCTCCCATAAGGATTTACAACCTGGGAGTACAAGGGCAGTTCTACCAGGTCCTATAGGCTAACTAGGAGTCAGAATCAACTCAATAACAATGAACTTGGTTTGGGGGATTTTAAGACAAATCGAGAGCCTTACTGGAACGGTGATGTAGCACTTAGTTGCTAACAGAAAGGTCACCACTTCCAAACCATTGGCTTACTTTGTTGGGTCAGGAAAGGAATCAAAGGAAAGATCTAGGAAGCAAAGCTATGGATAAAGTATAAACAATGTTGTGCAATTAGGTAAATGTATTCATTCATAAAAATAGAGGTATTGGTTTATGTACAACATGCCAATATGTTTACATTGAGGAAGTGGACAGACTTGGGGTCTCTGCTCAAACTCTTGCTTAATGCAAGAACCTTTTGTTCTAACAACCTGCCATTCTGTGATGCTCACCTTTCCGACATGATCACTGAAGACAAAATGGGTGCACAAGCAAATATAGTGAAGGAAACCGGTGGTTTTGGCTATCAAAAGATAGGGTTTGGAGTCTTAAAAGTTAGAAGTTGAACAAATGTTCCTCTAAAAAAGCAGCAACAAGCCCCCACATGAAAGAAGCATACCAGCCTGTGTGATCATGAGGTGTCAATGGAATCAGGTAATAGATATGAGAACACCCCAAACAAACAAACAAAAAAAAACATTTTGTTGAGAATGAGGCAGGTCAGAGCAGAGACCCAAATCTATCTGTAGACAGAGGAACATTCCCTCACAGAAGGGCCACAATGAAGGGATAAATCAACCAGGGTGAAGTATTCCATCGAGGAAATGCACACTATTTCTATGGTTCCTTGAGGTTTTCTCACTCCCCTCTATCATGACCCCAATCTTGCCTTTCACTAGTGGGTAAGCCAGAGCATGTTCACAGGTACAAATAAGAACTTATGACATACAGAATCCAGGTCAGAAAAGCCCCTCAGAACATAAATGGGAGAAGGGGTCACAGGAAAGTAGAAGGAAGATGTGGAGAGGAGAGAGGGAAAAACTGTGAAGAAAGGGACACAGTGGTAAATTTAAGATATGAAAATAATAATAATTTGTAATTTATCAAGGAGTCAAGAGAATGGAAGGGTGGGAGGGAAGGTTAAAAGATGAGCTAATACCAAGGGCTGAAATACATTTTAAATGTTTAGAAAATAATGATGGCAACATATGTACAAATATGCTTGATACAATTGATCTGTGGATTGTTATAAGAGCTGTAAGAGCCCCTAATAAAATGATCTTTAAAAACATCAACATCTGGGGAAGATCTGCTCTGCCTTTTAGGGTGGTTCTAAATCAGAAATGACTGAATCATTTGGAGTTTTGTTTTGTTTCTGGATGAGTGCAGACAGCTGATAGCAAACACCCAAATTTCCGGAATTGAGTGGAAGATTAAGATTGAATTGATTCATGCTACAAAGGAATGGCTTCAACCTGATGTTTATTTCCTTAAGGTATATGGTTCAATTTTGTTTCCTTTTCTTTAACTTAATTAATTTCATTTTTGCCTACATGTTTTATTGGGTCTTTTATCCGTTTTATTTTTCCTACAGAGTGATGCCACTTTTGAACGTGCTTGGCTACTAATATAGAGGCTCGATGGAAGTTCTAATTCACCCTTGGGTGCCTCTGAGGGGGCTCCTACAGGACTACCTCTGACAAACGAAACACTGGAAACCCTGGGGAGCACAGTTCTATTTTGACACACATGCCTGCTGTGAGTTGGAATCAATGAGATTGCTTTATTTTTAAAACATTGAAGGATTTGCCATGATCACAGTAGCCCCTGAAAGAGTGGTTTTCAACCTTCCTAATACCATGACCCTTTTATATAGTTCCTCATGTCAAGGTGACCCACAACCATAAAATCATTTTCAATGCTATTTCATAATCGTAATTTTGCTACTGGTATAAATTGGGTAATCCCTATGAAAAGATTGTTCAACCTCCAAAGGGGTTGCGACAGACAGGTTGATAACCTCTCTTAGTACCTAAGAGATTGTTGGAGGCTGAAAGGATTCATTCTACCCTTTGAAGATAGGGCACCTATGAAAAGGATAGAAATTAAGGGGCTATTGTTAAGATTAGAACAACTTTTTAATGGAGATGGCTCACTAAAGTCCAATATTCAGGAGCAAATGTACATTCTTGGAAATAAGAATCATCCCCTGGAAAAGGATGGCAGTGAGAAAGTTACTTCATGAAGAAATCATTGCAGCCCCCGAGGAAGGCTGTTACTTTCCCTCAAAGTTAGGTGATCGATTAATGGTGTTTTTACTCACAGACAAGAATCTCTCTGTAGTTGAAGTCACTTGGAAGTTCCATATTTGTAAAAATAAAAAGCAATCCCAAGTTTGCAATGACAGAAAGAAAATTCACAAATTGGCCAAAATACCATATTTTTTGGACCATAAGACACATTCCCCACCTCAAAGTGGGGGGAAGATGAGGGTGCGTCTTATGGTCCAAAGCTGTGGTACTCCAGAACATTTTAGTATACTGGTACTATTAGGTTCAGAATATTTTTTCTTGTTTTTCTGCTCTAGAACCTGGGTATGTGTTATGGCTAGGTGCAGCTTATGGTCCAAAAAATACAGTAAGTTGGCCACTAATTGTGGGGCATCAGTGAATCCTCTACCCATGGTAGATGATATAAATGGTTAATAAGGTTCACTTACTGCAAAATTTGTCACCAAATCTAGCCAATTTGTTGTGTACTGGCTAAAGAAACTCTTCAGAAATTTGAAGTGAAGATACAAGTGTCCTATATGGAGGCATGAAGTTCGTGCCGAGTTAAGCAGGGATACACTTTCTGGCCTCTGTCTTCAAGGGTATTGTATTCTGTTGGTCCTAAAACAAACAAAGTTTTTTTCTGTTTTCCATAAGTCCTTTCTTGTCTCTTCAAATTATGGAGATGATCAAGATTTATGTTATAGTCAGGTTCAAAAACCTCTCTAACACAAATATATTTTTATAATTCTATATAAAATATCTCAGACTATTGATGCATAAGATATCATGCATCTTCTGCTGATTATAATTAAAATTATTCTATTTATGATTCTCTTGTCAACTATTTGTTATCTTATGCAGATGAATTTAGACTGACTTTATTTTGTTTCTATAAAGGCCCTGTCACTCTTTCTCAGGGTGTGATCTCCTTTGGGCTAATTAAAACTTTTCTACTTTAATTGATTTTCCCCTTTTTAAAAATGCATATTCAATTTATGTCTGTGTTTAATTATAATTATTTGTAATATTCATGCCTAATTTTTTTTGTATTTACAAAAGGAGTTATTTGTAAAAACCTAATGTTATTCCTCCCCCGAACATTGACATTCACATTATAAGACAGCAAATAGCTACAACTGTCATTATGTCAAATGTAGGACTTGATCTGTGTTTCTTGACGATTTAAATAAAGTTGGCCATTTGTTTATTTGGAAGTTGCACCCCAGATACTAGTGTTGAAAGCTTTTTTCACTCAAAAAAATAGATGAAGTTTGCAGGAATAACTTGTCGATTCAAACCTATCTTCCAGTCTACCTTCATTATATGCAAGGTAATTAAAATCATAACTAAAATTTAGACATCACACATTTTTTACTCTTTTCCAGGCCCTTCATGGTAAAAAGGTTTTTTCTTGGTTTTGTTTTTCTTTCCAGTCAATTTGTTTCATTTTAAATTTTTTTTAATTAAACAGTTTTATTGGCATGTATTTCACGTGTGGTACAACACAATAGCTCGATCATATTAATAAGAATTGCAGGCTCATCTCCACAATTTCAGAATATTTACTTCTTTCTCATTCTCATTATGTTCAGCTCCCAAATATCCCCAACCTCCCCTGCCACACCCTCAAGAAACCATCACTGGAGTCACTGTCTCTACAGCCCTACCCACCCTGGGTTTCTTAGAAAAACATAGGAACCAAAATACAGGAAAAACTACCCAAAGTAAAAATCAACTTTCCTCTGTATGATAGAAGGTTGTTTACATTCCTGGTCTGGGGTCAGAAAGTATGAACAGGAAGCTTTATCCGCATGTTGATACTTCATACGGAAGTTAAGTTCCTGTGGTCATCATCAGCCTTCCAAAAATCATGTGCTTTCAGTTCAAAGCTCTGATGCTCTTTCCTCTGTTGGGTTTGGATTTTGTCATTCACAATCCTTGGATCATTTTTACTAAGCATTCTCAAACTTTAATCATAGACTTTTCAATAAAATTAATAGGAGCATTATGTGACAATAGTTCTGTTGTGAATATACAACTTGTTTTGCATAGTTTTGAATTTTATCTACAATGCTTATCTAACTTTTAAGCAAACTTTCAGAGTGCCTTGCCATTAATCAGCATCTAAGCATGACCTGTGCAACAGAAAACAAACACACAAAACTGTGCTGTCTTGTTCCATCATGGCACTTTTCCATTCCTTTTCACCATTGTTGTCAACACTGCTCATTTTAGAGTGCTTCTCCACTCATTTTCCTCAGCTACCTTAGATATTATTTTGTTGTCATTCTTAGGGCTTTAATTGGTTGATTTAGGGAAATAGATTGTCAACTCTTTACTCCTAGTCTGCCTTAATCTAGAAAATCTGTTGATACCAAACCACGAGGGGTGAACTTGCTGAGATTTGAAATAGCTTCCAATATCTTAGACACTAGAAAACATTTACAGCACAGAAATTTGTTACAAAGGGAGTGATTAAAAACAATAAGCAGATTACAATGACAACTAGTGTACATAATGTTTTGCACATTTTGGTTATTGATATCTAATATTGTATCTGGGTCATGCTTGAACAAAAAGAATTTCAATGAAAAAATTTACATAATTCAATTTATTGACATAAAAATGAGTTCTTCCTGACATTTAAAAAAAAGTTTAAGACTACTGTGGGACACATCTCCAAAATATCCATCAGAGGAATACATATTATAGCTTTAAGTGAGATTTAAAATACTCTTTCACAAAAGAGTCATTAAAATTTCAGAAAAAAAATTTAGTTTGAGAAAAAATATAAAAATCTCATTCCCTAAGTGGTCTTTGTAAGAGTAGTTAATGCTGAAATGAAACAAAATGTTCAATTATGAAGTTAGTTTAATGATCTTTATTACCACTGGATAAAGGTATTTTATAGGCCTTTTGGGTTTAATTCAGGGTATATAAGGGAAAATTTTAATATTTTTCAAAAGAACTCGTAGTGCTTAAAAATACCACAAGGCATTTTATAACAAGGGTGCATCAAATGATTCTATGAATACCCTACTGTTGAGACCAAGGTTTTCCTTTCATGTGATGCTGAAGCCATGTTTTAAATATTTTTAAATGTGTATTTATATATATTATACTGGTTTTAATACATCTATTAAAGTGAGTTCTCTTAGATATTTAGTGAGTATCAACATTTTGGGTTCAAACGCTGTCATCTTTGACAGTCTATTATTATGGACTTATAAATCCTGACTTCCCTGCTGTCCCTGTATTTCAACTAGTCAGAGGTTGTTTTCACTTTCTAAAGGGAAATATGTTTTATCCCAAAACCGTAATGGTGAATGAAACTGTGTTTTATGTCTTGTCATACAGTCCCTGCATCATCTATTAGAAATGTAGTACAGATTGTAATACAGCTACTTCAAGCATACCTCAGCATTCACATGGGCTCAACATTCAAGAGAAACGAAGACACCAGAGGCCTATGAGCATCCATGTTCACCCTAGTGGACTGAAAAAAAGGACATGATTGCATCAGTGATAAAAACATCAACAGAGCATTATTGCATTGTATTAAGTGCAAACAATACAGGACACCCCATGCTGCTCATGAGGAGAAGTCATAACAAAAGGACTAAATAGTATGTAACTAAACTGTGTGGCAAACATTACTAGTTTAAAGACCAAGTCAAGTTTAGGATTTTAATAGTAGAAAGTTTGATTTAACTCTTTTCTATCAATCAGGTGATATATTCAGGCACTCAACTTTCCATAGATTCCTGATTATGTTATGAAATATAGTTTTCTAAAAGTACTCTATTCAAACATGACAATTGTCAAAATGTTTAGGATCAGACAGTGCATAAGATCTTTATGAATTTGAATGGACTTGATGGATCCTTATAATAAAAATACTCTAAATAGTGAACTTATGCATAGCCACTGCTATATCCATAGGCTTTCCAAGGCTATAGATCTTTAAGCGGACAGACTGACACATTGTGCTTCAGGAGAGCAGCAGGCAGATTCAGAACAACATTCTACTGACTTTCCCTGAAGTACTTTAACCCAAGCACTATCAAATCTTGTCAGAAATACAAATATCTATGTGTAATCATATATGAGCTGATCAGCAATCTGAAAACAAAAATCATGTTAAGCCTTTTGTGGCAGCTCTACCTACCAATCAGATTTTTAAAAGATATCATGGGGGCTGAGCCCCGGTGGCATAGTGGTTGTGCGCAGGACTGCGGCCCACTGGGTTGGAGGTTCAAATCCAGCAACAAGGCTGGGCCTCCTACTCCCACCACTAGAGGGCATTGATGCCCCCAAAACAAAAAAGAAAAGCTATCATGGAAGAGAGTACCACTTATTAAATTAAAGCACTCAAATTGCATGCCATATGAACCAATTTAAAACACAACAAAAACAGTCGGAAGGAGATATGACCGGGCAAGTGAACATATGGAAAAGTGGCTTCAAGAGTGAGGCCGAATCACACTATCTGACGCCTGTGCTGCACCCTGTGCACATTCCTTGGTCCTCTTCCTTCTACATCAGGCTTCCCTGTGACTGATGATACATTGAGGGCTGAGCTGATAATGAGATGTCACAGAGGATGAAGGCGTCTTCAACCACAGCATACTTGTTCAATAGAAGGGAAACAGGAGCAAGTTTCACTTGTGACAATTGGGATAGTGTAGATAACCTGATCAGCAGCTCATGATTGTATTGCTGTGACTTGACCAGAAGACAGAACGGATGCTACTATTAGCTGATCAGTTTAAGAATGCCATAATTGTTAAATTGGAAGTGATTTGATCTATGTGCTTTGGTTGCTTCTACCATCATTTCCTTCATATAACCAATATGGATTTATTTCTTATTTTCTTCTTAGCTGAACAAGCTTCCAAGCAAAGTGAGTCCATCCCTGTTAAGTGTATTCAGACATATTGACCAATTACAATGGAGTAGAGGAGTCTCATAGGGTTCAAACGCAGCTGTCAATTTTGACTGAAGAACTCTTTCTCCCACAGAGCGAGGCTTGGGTTTGAACAGAGATCTTGTAGTTAGCAGTCAGGGTTTTTCCTATGACTCCATCATTCCATGGCTTTATTTTCATCTATCCTATTTTGTATGCAACTAACTTTCTATGTCTAAGCTTAACATATCTTTGAGATTCACCTGTGTCTCACAAATTATTTAGACCCTACTTATACTTCATGCTTTGTTTCCAATCTTTATTTGTTCTTCTTACAAAATTATCTTACCGCCTCTACCATCATTGAATGTTCTTAAATATTTTAGAAAGGTGGTTTAAAATATGTGATTGACAACTGCTGCTATTCATTTTATTCTGATTCATAGAGACTTAACAGAACAGAGAAGAACTTCCCCTGAGGTTTCCAAGATTGTAAATCTTCACTAAATCTGACTGCCAGGTACTTCACTCACAGAGCAACTGTGGGGTTTGAAACAAGCTTTCAGTCAGCAGCCAAAGATTAGCCACTGCACCACCATGGTTCCTGTCAATCATCTAGGAGCTTGTAATTGGCACTTTGTATATCTTTCCCTGTAGCTGTTCCTCAATATTTTGTTTTCAACATGGAAGTTGATAAAGCATATTTCTAACACCTCTAGAATCTTCACCTTAAGATAACCTACCTTTATAAAGATAAAAATAAAGCAAATGTTTATAAGATGAACTATAACTTTGTCTAAAGAAAACACTTATAGATTGAAAATGTCAATAAAGCATTTTGAAGTGCCTTCAGAAACACTTCATTGAACAGAAAACAAAAAGTTTGCATGGATTTTCAACTAGCCACTGCTTACAGATGTTTGACTATCTGACTTTCAAAAGTTGGAAGAGATCATTGACACCGCTCCCCACTTGGAGAGAAAAATCCATCAAATAATCAGAAATATTGAGTGTAAAGTAGTGGAGACAGTTTCAAGTAATTGTATTACCATTCTTCAAGATTATTCATCTGCATATATATTAACTAAATTTCAAATAGGAATTTTCTATTAATATAGTGTGATAGATAGACTTGCTGTGCCAACATGGCACAAAGAAGATAGGTAAGTTTTTTGTGACAACATGGCCAATGAACACACCTAAGATCAATTACGCGTGGAGATATGGATGGCTCGGTGATCCCCGACCTGGTTCTCTTGCTCTTGGATCTTTAGACCTTGTTTGTCCGTTGCCTTGTTTGTCCTGTGCCTCAATCTGCAAGCTACACCAGCCGTGGGACGCTGACTCCATGGACTGTGTTGCTGCGAGTTGAGGTTCCTTTAAGTGCTGCTTCACCACGCTCCTGGATTATACATCTCTTGAGCTGGGGACTGTTAGACTCGGTCATGTTACTGACTGTTGGTGACATGCTTTGCCGTTTGCTGCTTATGACTGGATAGCCTAAATTGCTGTACAGAAGACTACTTGGTGGCCCTCAAAACTCAAATGATTGCCAGTGCAGCATGAGTTGTCTCAGGCAAGTGAGTTGCACTGAGCCATTTGTACTCTTTTATAGTTTAGTTAACTGTCTATTTCTTATGTAAGACATCTTTCTATCTATATAAATATCTAGAGAGAATTATTAGTGTTCTGGTTTTGTTTCTCTAGAGAACCTTGTCTAGCAAATTTAGCTTAAAAATGTAGAAGTATCCTTCTTAGTCTTTTCTATTTTTAGTTCATTTTATCTAGCCCTTTATCAGATACTTAAGCTAATATTACTGATACAACTTATAAGCATACTCCTCAGGACATTTACTACATGAAGCTGGACTTCCTTATGTATACTACAAACATGGCAAGTCAAACACAATGCTATGAAAATGACACTAACTTTGAGATAAATTCTACCTGCCATAAACTACAGTGATCATGTTATGTCATTTTAACCCACACATCACTTTTGTAATGTATGTCTTATTATCCTCATTTTACAGCTAGCTAACTGTGACTCATAAAATTAGATACTTGATAGCATTACTAATGAGTGACGAAACTAGAAAAAATTATTCTCAGCTGTTTTCATAGCCTCTATTTTTCCATTTCTAAATTCTATCTCTGGTAACACAGTTTGGGTCCTTCTGTCCATGTGCACTCTTTCTGTTCCTATTTCTGCAACTAATTATTTCTATAAGAAGTAATACATATCCATAGCTAAAATATCTGTACACCATTCCTGCCATTCTATTATGGAACTCCGTTTTACATTTATTTGTAGAATTATGAAAATATAGAATTTAATGAATCCCAATACACCTGTCATCAATTCATGGATATACCTCCTTAAAGTACAAAGAAATCACTGTTATTGAATGACCCTGCAGGACAGAGGAGCATTGCCTGTTAGGATTTCCAAAGATATAAACCTCTATAGAAATAGGAGGCTCTATCTTCTCACAAAATGGAGCTGGCATTCAAACCACTGATGTTTTGGTTAGCAGGACATTTAATTTTCTTAACGTAAATTCCTACCCAACATTCTTGTCTCCACAACATCTCTCATAATTTTTAGTTTCTATTGATAAAATAGAAGAACTTATGCTAACACAGTAATTTGAACATATATTTCAGCCACATTATGAAGAGAGAATTAATGTAGTCTGCATTGACGAGAGAAACAAATCTATAGACGCTCATGTATATAATAAGTAGCTTTATATACAGAGTAATTATACATTTTGAAAACATCCTTACCCAGGCCTGATCCAACCAATAAGTCCAATATTAGCTCATATGTCTGATACTAATATATAAGTTCTCTTCAGATTCATGACACATGCAATGATACCAAATGTAGAAGTGGGAAGGGGGTGGGAAGTGTTGTGGATCCAGTGGCACTGTAAGCATTTCAGCACTGGCAGGGGCTTCGATGTGACCTTGAGACTCCTCTATACCCTGTAAAAATATTGAAAATCACAGAGTTTTTGTTTTTGCTGATATTTATTTTTTTATCCCACAATAAACAAAAGTTGAATATATATTTTAAATTTATATTAGAAATATAAGTATTCATATATTTACTACTGTAATTCATATTATTATTAATTTCATCATTTTCCAGACACTATGTGTGCTAAGGAAGAAATAACATTTACTAAAAATACCTCTACAAAAAAATATTGGTGAAAGCAAAAGCTGAGAGTACATTCTGCTATAGAACAGATTCCAGCTCACAGTGACCCTACAGGACTGCCCCTGTGGGTTTCTGAAACTGTAACACTGCATCGGTGTAGAAATCTTACCTTCTTCCTTCAGAGGGTCAAGTTATCCCACTGGAGCTCAGAGCTTTGTGAATTCTTTGTTCCCTGGTCATCATCTCTTAGTGCGATTTGTAAAATTTCTGTCTACAATGACTTTTCTCATGATAAATACATATTCAACCCTTAATACTTTTTTTGTCATTCTATCTTTTCCCTTGAAATTTAACTCTGAAATTCACAATTTTCCAGAATCTTCATACTTGCATTTGTCCTTGTATTAAAGTATGCGTTGGCTTTTTGTTAAAGCAGAACTCTTGGTGGTACTGTTAGGTAAGCTTTAACCTGATGACTACTATAAGATAATTGGTTCAAAGCCACCAGCTGTTCCCTGGAGAAAGCGCAGACTGCCTGCTGCCCTAAAGATTTTCCATCTTGAAAGGACTTGCTGTGTGTCCCAAGGCGGTCACTGCCACCGGGTTCAGAGATGCTGGAACATCCAGAAAAGCTGCAAAAACAATTACCTACACTATATTCTGGAACATGTACTTTCATACAGATGTTTTTGATTGCCAGAAGGATACTATTTTTCTTTTTTCTCTGAACAGGGATTGGCCAGAAGTCAGATATGTCTTTAATGGGTTAGTCTGGGTAGACTAGAGAAACAAATTCATAAACATGCATATGTTTATAAGGTAGAGGCTCATACACAAGAGCAATTGGACATTGAGAAAGCATCCCAACCCAGTCCAATCCTATCCCACAAGACTGATATCATCCCATATGTCCAATACCAGTCTATAAAGTATTCTTCAAACTCATGAAACATATGCAATGACATTGAATGCAAGACATTCGCATGTCAGTGGACAGGAAGTCTTTGGATCCAGTGATGTTGTATGCACCTCAGCGCTGCCAGGAGTCTCCCAGTAGGTCTACGTGGCTTCTCTTTAGGGATGACTCGCAGGCAGCCAGCCATGTCAGTCAAGTCTCTCGGGCAGCAAGTGTGGTCAGTAGAAAGCCTCCAAGGAAGTGAACCCAGAGAGATAATGTCTCCATCTCCAAGAAGGAATTAAGACATTGCCCAGAACTCTCAGGAGAAGGTCATGCCCTCACAGAGGTCTCCTAGGCTATCTCCAGATTGAGACTCCACCCCTTTACTGTCAATCCTCAAAGTGACACCAGATTAGGTGACTGCAACAGATCACCCCTTGCCAATGTGACACTTGCACCTAACTCTGTAGCCATACATAATTTTCAAACAAATGATAAAATCATATCTCTACCTAACAGGATAAAGCTAAAATGCATACAATTCGACTTGTGCAACCTTCATTTAAACATAAAATTCTGTAAGTTAACAAAACAAACAAATGATCCTATGCTTAGCAATTGCAGTTACGAAGCACCCTATCATTCCATGACTATACACTCCCCCACCTATGAGAATTTGTAAGCCAACTACTCCATGTTTTTTACTCTCCCAATTTGGGTATACAATTTTTGTATTGCCCACTTACATCAATCCTGTGCTCTGAGGAAACAATAATATTTTTTGTTGTGAAGAATCTTCATTCCAGTTGGAACCTTGTGAATTCTGTGTCCACAAGCAAAGTCAAATCAGGACAGGCTATCCATAAAATTTGCAGCAAGAATCATGCACCCCAATAGATATAAACTTGGTGAGCAATATGCTTCCCAGCTCTCTCCACACAGATCCCTCCCACCAGCCACCAGCCCCCTCCAGCTTGAGTCCCTGCCCCCTCCAGAGCTCTTGGGATCCTGACTTCCTGCCCATGCTGTGCATGGACCTGACTGTTGAGATCACGACCACCCAGGTCCATCCATACCAACTCTGAAAAGCACTGAGAAGATAATCATGTTTCTTGATGCGAAGACTCTTCATTCTGTGTGAAATTTTGAGCTCCTAAATTCATAAGCATAAACAGGCCCGAACAAGACATGTCATATGTGGTAGCTACATATTCTGGTGTCAATGTGAGAGGATTATGAGTGAAGGAGTAGATTCTGGCCGTCAATCATCATAAAACCAATGAGGCCTCTGTGTTGGCATGACCTCCTGAGATTTCTGGTAACTCCTGTATTTCCTCCTCGGAGGCAGGAATTACTTCTCTCTCTACTAACTCCCTGGGAGATGCTCTGCTAGCAAGACACAAGGAACTATGTTAGTGCCCTTAACTGGAGGAGTCAAGTGGAGACACCTGCCAGAGCTGACATGTATATACTACCACTGGATCCACAAGACCTCCTACCCACTGCCTGTGAGCTTCCTGCATTGAACATCGTTGCATGTGTTTTGTGAGTCTGAAGAGGGATTTATAGATTGGTATCAGTCTTATGGGCTAATATTAGACTGATGGACTTGATCTAGACTGGGCTGTAAGATATTCTTTCAACATTCAATTACTCTTGTATATAGAGATCTTTCTTATACACACACAAAATAAAATTTTTTAAAAAAATTCAGCAATATGCACCATTGCACAGGTTCAAATAGCTTATCTTCATCTAGTCAGGTTCTGATCAACTCAAAGTGGGCTGTCTCACTTAGCCTCACCAGGGTATCCATTAGTCGCCTTCCCTTTAGACTACGGTCCCATCACAAATTCTCAGCAAGCCTAGCCCTCTCCTGCTAGGTAATGAACTTCAGACCAGTCAACCAGCTTTCATCTTCTCTATTTCAAGATCCAAGCCCACAGGTGTCAGTGGCCAAACTCAACTCATATCTTTATTGCTGCATTTCTCTTACTTGCACTCAAAGAGTTGATCCAGGTGGTCACCTAGCAAGCATTTCAACATGCCATGGGCATCTTTTAACATTCAGTCCTAGAGAGGAGTCTTCTTCATGGACCCAGATTCTTTCCAGCTTCTTAAAATAACCACTGGTTCAAAATTCCCAACTCCAACCTGTCAATCTTACTCTTAGGCAGATATCTTGGAATGCAAATATCCTGAGTATTTCAAAACACTGGGTGGGGCTAACCTCTTCAGAGCTTTCTTTCTAGGCATGACCTAAACTCATCTAAAGATCAAATTTATATTTTGAGGTAAGTGGGTTTATAAGCTATTTTCATATTTCCTTAAACATTTTCCCAGCATTATGTCAATAACAATAAATGGAAAAAAATCAATATAAACAAAGTAGAATAAGATACCAAACTCAATTCTTAAAAGAGTTGTTATAGCCATATTTAGCTTATTTAAATCCTTATCTCAACTATCATATTTATGCAAAATTATGGGATAAGGTTTCTGAAGGCATTGAACCAGATCCAGACTTCCTGTCAGCCAATTTCCTTAATCATCATGGTTTCAAAGAAAGGGAAATTGTGATTTTTACCTCAAAATATGCATTAACAACATTCATTTTCACCACTTCGTATAGGAATAAACAAATAAAGTATCCAAACAAAATAACCAAAGCATTAATTTTCCATATTGTTTCCAGTAAACAGCTCAATAAACTGCAAGGGCATATCTTACTTCTGGCTAGACACATAAGTTTGGAGACCTAGGTTCTATTGGTGTAGTAAGAGTCAGAATGGACTTTGCAATGGATTTCTCATAACTGTCAGAGAGACTTAAGATATATACACCAGAAAGATACAAGATAGATATACTAGAGAGATACTATGTATATATACCAGAGAGAGAAAGAGAGAGAGAGAGACATGTTAGATGAACACATCAGAGAGAGAGAGATACAAGATAGACACACTAAAGAGAGAGATCAGAGATAGATACACCAGCAAGAGAGATAGTAGGTAGATACACCAGAGAGATACTATGTAGACATACCAGGGAGATACTAGATAGACACTCCAGAGAGTGATAGTAGATAGATATACCAGAGAGAGATACTAGATAAATACATCAGAGAGACACAAGACAGATACATCATAGAGATGCTAGATAGATACACTAGTGAATTACTATATAGATACACTAGAGCAATATGAGAGATTCAGACCTCTCTAGCCCCAAAATGTAGATTTACAATATTAACCTTTCTACTCAAAGCTGCCTTCATTATAGATAACATATTTAATCATGCAACTACTTATTTAGAGTTTCACAATGTTTTGACTCTTATGCTTGCTCTTTATTGTAGAAAACCCCATGCTAGTCTTTGTGACAACTTTCATTATATGATTTTTCAATACAACTAATGATGTGAGATACAACCACTTGACTTTCTGGTTTAATACAAGAGAACTGTTTCTCATATTTGCTTCTGAATCAAATATTTTACAATTTATTTTTGATTAAACTACAATGGGAAAACTTAAGCTGAAGATATATAAGTATTTAAGACTCAGAAAATATTATACTTGTCTTTTCAGGTAACTGTGAATATTCTGTGACACTACTGTAGTCCTGACAACAGTTTCCTAAAGGTTAATTTCAGTTGAACATCTGGCCAAAATGAATGAAATTTATATGGTTTGTTTTATGTATATACATTGCTCTGTCTTGCATGTCAATGAATTTTGAAACATTATGAGATTTGGTTTAGATTCATTTAGCTATACAGTCATCCATATTTTCAAATCTTTACATAATGTTAAAACATTATGCTTAGGTATATTATTACGCTTCTCTTTCAAAAAGACACCAGATATTGTGAATCTGCCAAAATTACAATAGAGTGTCTAAAGATTCCTAAATTATTATTTGAGTCTAGCTCAAATTTCAATTATTAAAATTAAAAACAATATTCTTAAATATTTTCCATGGAAAAATCAGGTTACTTTCCTTCAGAGCTCTCTCTGCCAATTGCTCAAATCTGGATAAGCAGACGTTGACACCAGCTGTTCTTTCAGGTGAAAGTTGTTTCACATGCTTAAAATAGTTCACCTCCAATAAAAGCACAATAAAAATAATTAAGACAGATATTACAATTTTAACATGCATAAAATGACTTTATTGCTGTTTTTACTTTTATCTTCTTTTTACACATAGCTTCTAAACAGGAAGAGTGGGCTAAAATAAGATTAACAGTTGTCTTGTCCTATTTGTCACTGTTCAGTAAGTGCTGGGCTGTTAATATTGAGGCCACAGTTCAAATTCAAGAACAGCTCCACAGTAGAAAGAGAAGGCCAGCTGCTCTCAACAAGATTTACAGTGTGGGGCTGAGCCCCGGTGGCGTAGTGGTTGTGCACGGGATGGCGGCCCACTGGGACAGAGGTTCAATTCCAGCAGTGGGGCTGGGCCTCCTACTCCCACCACCGGAGAGCAGTGATGCCCACCCCCCCCCAAAAAAAAAAAGATTTACATTTTGCAAAATTTTATATTAAGTTGTGATAAATTAGACTGCACTCAATGACAGTGGTTTGGGGTTATTACCCCATTAATGACAATGATAAATGAAATATGTTTTAATCAATATTGATTAGAGTTCAATGTGAAGAAAACCAAAATCCTCAAAACTTGAGCAGTTTGTCACTTCATTATAAACAGAGAGAACATGAAAGTTGTCTCTCTTGCTTAGATCCAAAATCAATGCCCATGGAACTAGTAGCCAAAAAAGTAACAGACAAATGTTATTGGATAAAGATGTTTCATTAGACTTTTTTTATGTGTAGAAGAATGTGGATGTTAGTTTGAAGACTAAGGTGAGCCTGAACCAAGCCATTGTTTTTTCAATAGCTTCATATGCTTGTAAGTATCAGGTATTAAATTAAAAAAAAAAAGATAAAAGGAGAATTGATGTAGTGTTGGTGAAGAGTAGAAAATACCATGGATTTCCAAAACAACAGATGTGCCTTGAGTGAAGTTAGCCAGAGTTTTTCTTAGAAGTGAAGATACCAAGAATGTTTCTCACATATTTGGAACATGTTCTCAGGAGAAGCCAGTCCCTGGAGAAGAACCTCATGCTTGACAAAATGGAGGGGCAGCAAACTAAAGAAAGACCCATTATGATATGGAGTGCTACAGTGGCTAAAACAATGAAATCAAACATGTCAATAATTGTAAGGCTAGTAGGAGAAGGGACATTGCTGCACTCTGTTGTACGTAGAGTAGTGAAGGGTTGATGCCAACTTCGCCGGACCTAACAACAATTGTAAAATCTCCTAGGAAGATGTCGGAAGTTTAAACCAACATCATAACAGCAACATTGATGAAGACATCAATAAAGTGAATAAGGAAAAGTAACAGCTTTGATTTTGAGACCTCCTCAACCCTAGGAAATATCTTGGGATTTGTTGATGCCGTCTTGTGTTTTCTTTGACATCTGGATGGGTACCCGTAAAGGCATTCATTTAGCTTTTTGATAGTAAAGGCATTTTATGTTTTATTTCCTCTGCTGAAAAACTTTAAAAAAATTATGTACATATATGTGTGTATGTATGTGTATATATATGTGTGTGTGTGTGTATATATATATATATATATATATATATATATTTCTAGGATTGTCCATAAGGGACAATAAAAGGTTTGGGAGAGAATAGAACTAAAAGATACTGCATCTCAGATTTGGTTTTGCTTTACTTTGTAGATTTCATAAATAATGTGCTAGATAAATACTTAAAGTGCACAAAATGATTGTGGCATTCATGTGTTTATGTTAATTTTATGATTGAAATGTAGGAATGGAGTCTGGCCTGTTAATCTGGAGAAAGCCATTGATGAGGCCTCTGTGTGGACATGACTTTCACCTGAGACTCCTGGGAAATCTTGAGATATTTCCCAGGTGAGAAGCTATCTGCCCCAGTTGTTGGGAGTTAGTTTCAGAGACAATTAATCATAGACAAGCTGGCAGCATCTGAGAAGCTGGAGGAGCTAGCGGAAAGACCACAAAGCTTTGCCCTGATGGAGCCAGACCTCTGAAGCTGGAGCAGCATGCTGTTGATGGACCCTGAGCCCTGGAAGCGAGGAGCCATGCGGACACCCCTGTCGGTGCCAGAACTCTGTACCCACTGACCTGTGACTTCGTGAGTCAGAAGGAGACTTTATGGACTGATTTCAGGCATATGGGTTAATATTGGACTTGTGACTTTGAGCTGGACTGGACTGGGATGTTTTCTCAATGTCCTGTTCCTCTTGAATATAAACCCATTCCTTATACCTATATGCGTGGCTCTGAAATTTGTTCCTCTAGTCTACCTGGACTGACACAATGATATATTTTGATTTTGTATAATTCATTATTTTTAACTGGTAACTCCCATGTTAACACAATTACTTTCTGTTGTTTAAATATTATTTTAGTGTTTTGATAGAAAACTTTAACTTTGTGAACTTTGGTCCTTCACTAATGGATATCATCCCTTTTCAGGAGAATTGAGAAATCAAGAACTGTGAACTCCATTTACCTCTTATTGTGCTCCTTTATCTGAGATAAATAACTTCAATTATGTAATGAGAAAATAGTAATATTAAGGCAAATAATTCCTGTGAAAGACATGCCGAATCCTCCTGTTAAGTGCAGAAAATGGTAAAAGCAATCAGGCTGCAGATGACAGTTTAGCCAAGGGTGATAATCCCTATTTCATCAACTACACTTAAACAACTGGGTTTTACATTTCCACCAAAGCACTTTGCACATGTCACAGCACAAATTAGTGAAGTCTAAATTTCAGCTTAAGGCTCCATGTGTCATTTAATAGCATACATTTGCTAACTGTAGCCAAAAAGCAGGCTTCCATCAGGGACTCTGAAACTCTTCATTTACATAAGAATGGGAAGTTAATTGTGTTACAGATATTCTGGTTTCCCTGTAGAGTTCATTAAGCATGCTGAACATGCTGAGATTATAACTTAACTGTCACTTCTGAGAAATTGGGAAAATTCAACTTCAGATACAAGACCGTTGGCAATAACAAGCATAATTTAATGTATACTAGTACATCTCTGAATCAGAGATGGCCTTCCATTAAAATATATAATCTTTCTTATTTCTGTATCCAATGCTAAACTTGAGGGATTAAATAATGCAAAAGCCTTGTCCCCTGACCTATTCCTGTTCCTAAAAATATGGCCACATTATCCATAGTTTTAAGTAACAAAAAGAATGGGTGAAAAATATTGTAGTACTGTGAGATCAATTTAAATGCTTCATTTGCAGTAATTAATGTTGTAAGAGTAATTAAGACAGAACAACAAGAAAGGCAGAGTAAAATAAATATGGGCATTATCATATATAGGTATATATATAACAAGACCATACTATATATTTATTTGCCCAGAAAAAAATAAACCTCCAAAGTCACCGTCATTGAGGCAATGCTGACTCACAAAACATCCAGTGAGCTTTTAAGATTATCAATAGAAAGCGCAAACTTTCTCACGAGGAGTGGCTGGTGGTTTTCAACTGCCGGGCCTCTATATCTCAGCTTAATGCGTGATCACTCTGTCCCCAAGCTTGTGTGTGTATGTGTGTGTGTGTGTGTGTGTGTGTGTGTGTGTCCCACACCCCAACCACCACTCTAAACTTTTCATAGTTACAGCAGACACATAAAACAGAGCAAAAGTGTCTAAAGCAAGTGCTTCAAGTCCTTCTTACTATCTTCACTCAGAAGTTGGTAAAACCGGCCGTGAAGATGCATTAATAATTATTGGTGCTGAAATGGAGAAATTGAAAATAAGGAACAATACTTGGATAATATGGTCTTGATAAAAGAAAGGAAACTGGAGATCCTATGATAGAATTTTGCAATACCAACTATTTGTTAAGCAGCTAAAACCATCTTGGGGGCTGGCTGTGGAGTACCAATTGCTTAACTGCTAATGCAGATAAAGATGAGGGAAATTCAAACAAGTCCTCAAGAACAAAAATAGACCTTTGAACTATCCCACCTGTATTTTAAGACCATCTTAAGAACAGGTTTGATGTTTAGACTAGGAATGACAGAATATCTGAAGAGCTATAGAGGATATCAAGAACTTATTTTTCAAGAACATTTTTTATGAAGATAGCAAAAAGTCATTGAAAAGACAGCAAAGAGAAAATAGCAAAGTGGTTCTCAGAAGAGATTGAAGCGTCTTCTTAATGACAGAGTTGCTAAAGCAAATGGAAGAAAGGATAAAATCAAGGCGCTAAATAGAAAATGTCAAAAGACAACATGAGAAGACAAGGTAAAATAGTATAAAATATGCAAGCACCTAGAGAGCTAGAAAACCAAAAATGGAGAACATGCTTAGCCTACCTTAAATTGAATGAACTGAAGAAGCTTAAGACTTGACTTTCAAGCTTGAACGTTTCTATAGAACAAATATTGAATGATACAGAAAGCATCAGAAGAGAATGAAGAGAATATACAGAGACACTGTACCCAGATGAACCAATCAGTGTTCCACCATTTCAGGATTTAGCATATGAGCAAGAACCAATGGTGTTGAAAGAAGTTCAAGCTGTGCTGAAAGCACTCCGCACAACCAGGGTCCCAGGAATTGGGAGAATACTTCTGCTAGCTGATGAAACTCTAGAAATGCTTACTGTTTTATGATAGGACATATGGTGTACAGTACGTGGCCAACTGCCTGGGAGAAGATTTTATTGTGTCTATCCCAGAGAAATGTTAACCAAAAGAATGTCTAAGTTCTAGAACAATTTCATTGATATCACATGCCAGTACAATTTTACTGAAGATTGTCTTAGTGCTGCCACTGTGGTGGCAGCAGTGCATTGAAAGAAAGCTTCCAAAGGTTCAGGCATGATTCAAAAGCAGTCAGGGAACATTGCTGACATTACATGGATCTTGGCTTAAGTCAGAGAACACCAGAAAGAAGTTTCTTTGTGTTTTATTAAATATTTCAAGGCATTTGATTGCAGGGATCACAACAAACAATGGATAACCTAGAGAAGAATGGGAATTTCAGAATACTTCATCCTGCTCATACAGAGTTGATATATGGATCAAGAGGCTGCTGTGCAAACATGACATGGTAATACAGGCTCGTTTAAATTCAGAAAATGTATGTAAAGGTGCTGTATCCTCTCTTAATACTTTTTCAATCTGTATACAGAACAAATCATGAGAAATGCAGGATTATATGAGAAATGGCATATCGGAATGGAGTAACAGCTTCTCAACAACCTGCAAGATGGAGATGACACAACCGTGCTTGCTGAAAGTGAGAAGAACTTGGAAGGACTTGCTGATGAAAATCGAGAACTGCAGCCTTCAGTCAGGATCTTGACTCAATGTGAAAAAGGACCAAAAGTCTCACACTGGTACCAGTAGATCAAATCATGGTAAATGGAGAAAAGATGGAAGTTATCAAAGATGTTTTCTTGTTTAGAAGCACAACCAATTCCCAGAACTAAGATGTGTCTGACCCAAGCCATGGTGTTTTCAATTGCCTCATACGCATGTGAAAGTTGGACACAGAATAAGAATGACTGAAGTAGAATAGATGCCTTTGAATTGTGGTCCCAAAGGACAAACCAATTGGACTGAAGGCAGTAGCGTCAGCGTACCCCTGAGGAATGGATAGTAAGACTTTGTCTTACATTCTTTGGACGTCTTGTCAGGAGAGAACAGTCTCTGGAGAAGAGCATCATGCTTGGTAAAGTGAAAAAGGAAGACTGGAAAGGAGATGCCTTTATACAATGACTGCAACAATGGACTCAAGGGAAGGAATAATTGTGTAGATAGTGTAGACTTATTTAACATTTACGCTGTGCATAAGGTCACTATGGTCCAGAATTGACTAGATGGAACCAATCAACTAACTACAATGTACAAATATATATTAGTTTGTTATTTACTTAGTAGAAAAGTTTTATGAGTCTGTATAAGTTTATTCGATATCTTTTCACCCTCGGTCTTGCTTTTCACCATTTAAGATCTATATTATATATTTATTATGTAATCACCTTACCTTTGACACACACCCCTGAAAATATATTATCTTAAATGTGTTGAATTTCATTTAGATAATTGCAGTATTTCAATTTATTTTGCAAGTTTTTACTAAAAAGCATATAGTAATATGGTATGTGTGTTTATGGAAGTAATTTCTCCAAGTATCATGCAATGAAAATTCGTATAACTACATCACATTGTATCAATTAGAAAACACAATTTCTCTTGTCATATTTTAAGTACTATAATCAATGATATGGGTCCCAGGTGGTATACTGGTTACTGGGACTACAATCTGCATAGTCTGGGAGAAAGACTGGGGTTTCTTCTTCCTTAAGTTCTTAGTCCCAGAAACCCACAGGGGAGCACAAGTGAATTATAATCAAGGATTAAAAAAGTTATTGTGCATACTTTATTATATATCTGTGAATGAAAGTCTGAAGTTAGAATTGACAGACATTAGGCCATTTAAATTTTTGATTTAGCTACAAAAAATGACTTCTATTTCCATTTTGGTGAAATGATTTACATTAATACTTAATGACCTGATAACACCAGTTACTATTTAATTTTCAGTTGTTTTCATGGTTACTAGGGTTAAAGTTGGCAATTTACTTTATTTTACTGTGGTACAAGTAGATGTCTCTTCAGATTTATGTGCTATTTACTTATTTATTATAGAAATGCTGTTTCTTGCTTTTATTTATCTTTCTTCTGAGTCATATAAAAGAGCCATGGTGGTACTGTGGTTTAAGCATTAGGAAATTAACAAAGCTGGCACTTCAGATCTCCTAGCAGTGCAAAGGGAGAGATGAGTGCATTTGCTCATGGAAAATGTAAAATCTCAAGTACTGCTAAATCTAAGAAGCAGTTCTACTTTGCCCTTTAGTCTTGCTGAGACTCTATGGACAGGGATTTCATTTTGGTCACATATATTTGACTTGTTGAGTTGTTGGAATTAACATATGTTACGGAGTTTGACAGCAACATTCATGGGAAATATCCATTAACTTTCAATTTTAGGTTTCTACAAACTTTTTGAAATTCTCGCATATTCTCTATATTAATGTACCAATATTCAGAGTAGTGTATGCCTACAAATATTCATTTAATATACTTTATTATTATATACTTTTGAATATGCCCTTTTCATCTACCTTTGAGTCATATTTTCAGGTGATGTTATACATTATTATAAGAGGTCTTATCTTCACTACAGCTCATTATGTTAGCCTAATCTCAAGGAGGTTAGCTTTCTTTTTATGAAAGCACTCATTAAATTGAATCGGTATTGTTGACAATTTCAAGGTGTTCCTAAAAGTGTCCACTTGCCTCCCTTATCAATACCCCTAAGTGCTGTCAGGTTAGTGCTTTCTCAAAGGGAGCCTGCAGCACAGGACAGAACCACCCCAAGAGTGTCTGAGAGTCTCTTTTCCCAGGAGTTGAAAGCAGAGCAGCTGATTGCAGATCAACACACAACCCCTAAGGCTTTCTTTATCAGTATCAGCACATTTCTGGAGATATTTATACATTTCCCACCTATTTTGTTCTGAGTTCTTTAATTCAGAATTCATCATCATTTTGGAATAAGCCAGACGAACTGTTTGAAGGTACATTTGTATGTAGAGTGAGAAGCCAGTGAAAACTCTCGGACAGGAAAGAACCTGGTTTGGATTACATAGTGCAGCAACAGAAGGAAAGATGAGACTTGTGGTGACCTTGCATCTGGGTGAATGGGGTGTAGAATCTATAGATATTTTAATTATATGCAAATAGAAATGCAAAGGAAAAACTAAAAATACATTTGAACCTTTGACATTTCAAAAGTTGATAGCACTTTTTACTGACTTTGCAAGCAGATTCAGCAGAAGACAAAAGTTTTTACAGTTCCTTTGGTATTTGTGGGATATGTGTTCTAAGACCATCATACCCCAGACCAAACTTATGTTCAATTTCTTTATATAATGTAGCAGATTATTTGCAAAAATCCTCTCATATACATTAAATCATATCCTGGTTACCTGTAATACCAAATACAATACAGACATCATGTAAACAGTACTGTACACACCCTCTTTCACTTTGAATACAGTAATTGCTGTCACCATTTATTTTTCCATAAAATATTTCAACCCAAGTTTGGTTGAATGAATGCTGACTCCCTCCTCCCACCACACCCCCCCAAAACAACACCACCAAATACGAAATGACTGCATCCTTCCTAAATACATAGAGTGACATCTGATTAAAGATAATTTCTTGGAAATTCAACCAAACCAGGAGATTTTTGGCAACCTTCATCCCTGTTAGAGCCTTCATTGTCTCTAATTGTTGACACATTTACTGGGCTGAAGCAAAACAAAACAAAACAAAACAACTAACATCTGCGTATTAAAAAGAAAAACAATTACAAACTGTAAGACAAAACACATTCCTACATAACAGATGCTCATGAAAAGAAGGAGAGAAATGGAATGATGAGTATCTCTAAAAGGCATGTGTCTGATTTCTTTCCGATGGAGACTGGTTTTCTTGGGACTCTAATTTATGGCATTGTGTTTATTCTCTTGAATGATTGTATATTAGAGTGATGATTGTTGGGATTGCTGTTGTGTGAAATGAACTTGGCAGTCCCCACAGAGTGCTAATTCCCATTGTTCTCACACGGTGTGACACACTGGGATCGATGGCAACAAAGCAATTGAAATTGGATAGAAAAAGTCACAGTAGATTTATGTTCCCTGGACACACATTTCCTATTTTACAGCCAGGAGAAAACTGAAATGGTTGTTGACTGGCCTGTTGAACCACAGAATAGCATGTAAAACAGGCTGATGGCTTGAATTCCTTAACGTTTATCTCCAAGAAGTATACATGGAATTGCACCTATTTTGCTCTTATAAGGAATGCTTGATGCAGTTAAAATAAAAGATTTAATGGAATTAGAAATATACTTATTATCAATGTTTGCCTTCTAATATGTATATTGTTTTAATTTCCTTTGTGTGTGTTTTAATTTCCTATAGTTAAGAATATTTCAATACAGTTATAGGTCATTATGGAGCTTTTTGAATATTTAATTAAAACTTAAGAATCTTTAGGACATTTTTATTAAATTTCCTTCACTTGAGCCCTTTATGTTAGCAAATATATCTTTATCGTATAGGAAAAAATAATATTTAACAAATAAACCAATGTTTCTTCAGAAGCACTAAGCTTTAAAAAATATATGCAAGGCCATAATTTAATAATAATATTTTCATTTTAAAAGCTCTGTCAGAACAGCTAAGTAAGAATTAAGAAATCAAGTGGATTCAAGGTTGGGCTGCTAACTGCAAGGTCAGCACTTGCAACCCACCAACCGTTCTAAGAAAGAAAGCTTGTGTTTTCTGTTCCTATAAATATTAGCAGCTTCTGAAACCCAAAGAAGCAATTCTACTCTCTTTGTAGGCTTACTAGCCTGATTCAATTCGCTAGCAGGGAGTTGAATGCAGTTGTTGATATAGGAATCGCCACATTGTGAAACCAAAAAGCAAATTAATCTTTTATCTTTAAAGTAGGCCTTATCTTGGATATCTATTTTTGCACATAGATCATTGAAACAATATCCCTTTATGGCAGGTACTCTCTAAGGCATGTAAAACACACCCACATATAACATTCTTGCCTGGCAGGGTTTACTGTGCAATATGCCTTTGTCCTTAATTACACAAGGAATTTTAAGACAGGAGTAAGTGAGCAATGGCCAAGAAATCAAATGCTCTGTTTTTCTTGTTCTCATCCTTTAGCATGCTGAGCAAACACCAAGTTCAAATGCCCTCAGTTTTCTTATTTGTAAAATAAAACACAATGAACCATCAAATGCCATCAAGACAACAGTAACTCATGGTATTGCAAAATGTGTGTCACAGTGAAACAGAGCTCCCTCCTTTCAGTTTTCATTGACAGATTTTGAAAATTGGATCCTCAGGGTTGTCTTTGCGAAGTAACCTTTGTGGACTCCCGTTTCCAACTTTCTGGTTAGCAACCAACTATATTATTTTTCTGCTACAATATCAATCATCTCCACCTGTAAAATAACTTCTATAAAGACTAGGACCTCCAAATCATGAGAGTATTAAAATAAACTGGAAAAGCAATTCACCAACAGAGCTAGCTATTCCTTGTGCTGAGATATTAGATTTATTGATATTTATTATATTTATTGATGGGTTTAGATTACAAAACATGCCTCATACCTTCATGTGGGAGTAATGGTGTGGTGTCAATGACCTTCAATTTTATTCAAAGTAGTTATCTCAATTTGGGTCAAAATATGAGAAGTGAACCACTAAAATGAGATAATATTATGAATTTCTATCCTTTAACTCCAACTTAAACTCTGGAGGTCTAGTAATTGACACTCATGGATTTTTTTCATATAACTAAATTATATTGTTACTCAACTCCATGAGGAAAAGTACATTTATAGAATACTCTCACAAAAAAAAAAGGATTTGGAAAGTTCACTGTGCTTGAAAATAAACAAATGATAACAGGGTCAGATAGGTGGCCCCTTTATGCCCCAAACTCACATCATGCTGAAAGGCATTTTCTATTTGTTCACTCTCTTTAGTTAACGTCAGGTTGGCAGAAGGAATCAGTTATTTTCAGTTTGTATAACACCAAGACACCCATTTATTAACTCTTGGGAGTCAATAACTATCATTTTCAGAAATCAAATTACAATGCCTTGTACAAGTGTAAGAGGCACCCTGGAGGCACAGTGGGCTACTCCTTCGGCTGCTAACCGACAGGTCAGAAGAGGAAAACACCCCAAGAGCAAGACTTTCTGAAACCCAAAGGGGTGGTTCTACTTTGTCCTATAGGATGGCTATGAATTAACTCGATGTCAGTGAGTTTGGTTTCCTTTGCTTACTACAATGTCCTTTTTTAATGATTAATATGTCCTCCCTCTTGCATTTGTCATTCTCAGCAAAATAAAGCATATGACTGTCTGACCAAGAATAGCTAATACCAGTTCACTTCATCTAACTAATGCTTAGGATATAGATTTTTCTATGGCCAATTACATTTTTGACAACTTCCTATTTTCTTAAATTCATACTTTTTACCTTCTAAGCTTCAATAATTAATGCAAATATTTTACTCCATTTATGCTATTATGGTAAATTCTCCATTGAGAAGCCTGCTCATTCACATTCATATTTTGCATGCCTTCTAAGCTCAGGGGCTTATTCTGTGACATTATAGCTGGCAATGTTTTACTACTATGCACAAGTTTTCCAGTAGCAAAGTATGTTTAAGCATTTCATAAGAATTTCAGTGGCTAAATCATTATAATGGACAGCATATGACTTCTTTGTTGTCTGTTCTGCAAGCTCTGCTTTTTAGCACTGGGTGATCCTGCTTGTATTTTAAATACCAGTGACACAGTATCAAACACCACAGCAACACACACCGCTACCACAATAAAACAAAGTTAAGGTAAGAGGAAGTTAGGGAATTAGATACCACCCCCACAAGACATTTCTTTTACAGGGTTGCAATGGTCCCTGGATGCCATAGGGTAAGTGTTGAGTTGCTAACTATAAGATTTAATTCACTGATGCTCCATAAGAGAGAGATGAAGAAAATCTATTTCACTGAAAATCTAAAACCATGGAAACTCTAGGGAGTTATGTACCATTGGATCTCTAGAAGTCAGAATCAAATCAACGGCCATAGATTTTTCTACTTGAGGCATGTGTTCACTTCTAAATGATCTACCACTTGTGTAACTTCAACAGTTGTCCCTCTTGACCTGTGCCTGTGTTGGACATTTTAATGCAATAGCAGAAGTTTTAAGAAGCACATATTGTCAGGCTGAGCCCCAGTGGTGTAGTGGTTGAGTGTGGAATTGCGGCCCATGGGCTTGGTGGTTCAAATCCAACAGCAGCTCTCCGGGAGAAAGGCTGGGTAGCTCCCACGACCACCAGAGGGCAGTGATGCCCCCCACCAAAAAAAGAAGCACATATTGTTTTGACATTTGGTCTCTATGGATACACATGTATGTCCTATAAAACACAACCCTCATTTCCATTTCCTCCCCAGATTAATCTGTTTTTTATCATATTTGCCTCTAATTAAAATACATTTAATTTTTTTTTTGGTCTCACAGTTGTATTATTTCTAAATTATGTCAGAGCAGGTGAAATAAGGGTAAGCATTGTCAGGAAACCAGCCCCTAACCCATCATTACAGGTCCAGTAGGCTCAACTGTACAGCAATGATAAGTAAATATTATAGTAAAGTCATAGAAAATATGAGAGGAGCTGAGCCCCAGTGGCGTGAGTGGTTGAATGTGGGGCTGCGGCCCACAGACTTGGTGATTCACATCCAGCAGCGGCTCTCAGGAACAGTGCTGGGTAACTCCCACTACCACCAGAGGCCAGTGACACCGCCTCACCCCCACAAAAAAAAAAACAGAAAATATGAGAGATCAAAGAGTGATTGAAATGATAGAGTCAGACACATTTTTTTGGTAGCATGTTCACCTCAGTCCCGCTCGGTCCACGGAAGAGAGAGCCAGAGAGAGCGAAGATTTTGCTAATCAAGGCTTAAATCTCTTTTGGAAGTGTGGTTACATGTAACCACCCACGACACAGGAAGGGGCTTTACAATAGTTACACACATCACTGTGCAATGACAGATGGGGATGAGCTAGGGGTGTATATGTAATAGGAAGGAAAGGAACTAGGGGTATACGTGTGACAAGAAGATGAGACCCTAGACTCAATATGGCAGCCTAACCTTGATCATCCTTGGGTGGGTTTGAGCTCCCTGGGATATCCTTCAGGGAAAATAAAAAAATCTATGTTCCTTATCAGAAGGGAGTGGATCTACTCAGTGTGGGACAGACTACAAAATCTGATTACTCTAGATGGCTGATAACACTCCAGGAGACTAACCCCTGAACTACTTCTGTTGACCTCAGAGTGTATAGTCATTTTCCACTTGTAGCATGCAGGTAAGTTTGGCATGTATTTGGGAGAGACAGCTTGGGAGAGCTCTTTCTGTTTCCCACAAGGCATATCTGTCACACACAAAAGCTACAATAAATGACTTTCAAATATCAATCTCAATAACCATGAAACATTATTCTCCAAGAAAATGTTTTTATAGTATTTGTCATATTATAGTTGAATACATAAAACTTTACTAAATCGTAAATTTTAATAATCCTAACAGGGTAAATACTTAGGTGCCGATGAAATATAAGTAGATTTTTGTATGGGAGTCAAATTTTAAACCAATTTAATATTTATTTTGAATACACTTTTTCTTGATTTTAAGGCTCCTTAAGTTTTGAAAAGAAGGCAGTATAGTAAAGATAAATGAGAAAATTATCAGAACTAATAATATATCAGATATAATAATATCAAAATTATATTCACTGTATCATCATAAATGATTGATAATTATCCCAACATGTTTTTTCTAGTAATTAATTACAATGAATGAGTTCGATATGTATACAAGAAAAATTGAACTGCATGTTAATTTGTATAGCAAATGAGCTATAGACTTTTAAATCTATTATTTTATTTATAATTGAAAATCAATTAACTTGCAAAGCTGATCAGTCAATTAATTACTAGCTCAAATGATATAAATCTGCATTTCTAACCCAGGAAACCCATAGTAATTCAGACCTGCTATTACTTTTACATAAAAATATTCATTAATGGTTAGATACAAATTCATCAGAACAAAGCAAACAAAAAAGCCCATGCTTGTTGATGTTTTCAATATACATATTGCTGAGCAAAGAAATTCAAACCCTACTTAATATATGATTCCATTGCTATGACTTTGTCGAAAATGCAAAACTGTATGTCAAGACTATATTTGCGTTGTCAAGAGTGGGGATGAGAGAGGAAGCAATACTTGTGTTTACAAGGAAGCTGCAGGAGGGACATTCCTTGGGAATAATAGAACTGGCCATCAGTCTTCCCGTGGAGATAGATACTGAACTATCAACATCCACAAAAGTGTATACCCCAAAGAGGACATTTTCATGTATGCAAATTTTTTAGTTTAAGAAAATAAAAACTACCAATATATCCAATATACATGTAAAGAGGAAAGGATATTGTATTATTTTAAAACTTTACTGGTAATAGTAATATATATGTTGAGATAAAACACACGCAAGTGCAAAACTTTTGGTGATTTCCTTCCCAGTTTATTAATAGAAATCCAGTTTTTAAATATATATAGTGAGAAGTTGGGTGGTCTTTTGCTGAGACTCCCTTAGTTTTTAGTGTGACCCTTTTATACACTTTTTACCCTTGATCCTTTACCATTTTTGTTTCCTGGACCATGACTATTCGCTGAGCTATAAAAATTAGTTTTCTTTTAAGCATATGGAAAAGAGCAAAAAATAATGGAAATAGCATAGGTGGCTGATAATTCTCTGGCATGCTCATAATAGTGTAGTATACGTGCCTCTAAAATTTCCTATGACATCATAATAAATATATGCTCTTATTTTGCTTTCTTCAATCTGTTACTGGAATCCATTTTTAATACAGGTAAAATTTTGCACTCTCATTAAACTTATGTTACCAAAATATGTAAGGAAAATGGTCTAGATTAATTTTCTACATTGCAAAACAAAATCACACAAATGGCTACTTTAAAATTATTCTGTTATTTTCTGTTTTCATGTATCAAGAACCTTCTCATGTTCTCACATGTTTGTTATCAGGATTTTGCCTGGACTACATTGTTCTTTGTTGTTTAGGGTTGCCCCCTTCCAAGTTGCTGGGGTTTGTAAATAGGCAAAAGATCTCTCACCTCTTAAAATCTATCCCTGTGTTATTTTGGGTCGTCTAAAGAAACGAAATCAGTGACACTCCTAAAAATATAAAAATAACTTTATAGCAAGAAGCACTTTCTTACCTAGAAGATATCTGAGCCCGGTCCAATTCAAGTCAATAGACCCATGGTTTATTGTGGGTCTGTTCAGATTCATGTTGCTCGTGGCTGATGGCAATGAAAGAGCAAAGATGGTCACAGGCTGGTGGGTGAAAAGTTATGTGGATCCAAAGTCAGTGGCAAAATAGCAGCTCTTAAGTGAGGTGGCCCACATGGGGCTGCCTGGGGGTAGGGGTCAGGCACAGAATCCCAACAAAAAGGAAAGCAAAGGGTCAGAGAGGAAGAAGTTTTCACTTTCTCTCTTGTGGAATAGGCCACACCCCCAAGGCATCATCAGTCTGTCACCTGATTGGTTGGTTGGAATCAACCCCTACACATTGATACAAATTCAATTTGATATGAAATCTAGCGACCACAAACCCTCTCTGTAAATATGTCATTTTATTTCTCCACTATTAGAATGTCTCAAGTAGAGACATCCTCTACTTGAGGCTACCAAACTGGAATGGTATCTACATCTGTGTTTGTCTAACTAGTACTCTCTACTTTATATCTTTTGTGTTAACTAGCATTCTAGACTTTAGATTTTAATATCCATTACAATGTCTGCAAAAAACTCAGAATTGACAAAGTTAGCAGGCTGTAATGCAAGTGAGTAATAGGATAGAATTATTCATCAGGACAACCTACAAATTTCTTTTCAGGCTGTTAATACATGCCCAATGTCAAAGGGCACTTTTCTGTAAGTCCCAACTGAGAGACATTCAGCTCAAGCTTTGTGAATCTGCCAGCCCCTCCCGCCTTTCTCCCATTTAAATACCTGAGGCATCCCACTGTGCAAGCCAGCTTTCTGTCCAAACTTACTCAACTTCTCTTGGTTTGTAGATTGGAACATCTACCACGCGATTTCATGGTTCAGCTCCTGCTTCTCTACTACTCCTCTCAGAGTGCAACTGCCTTAACTTTGAAGTAAACCAAGATGCCAGAATAAGCATTCTACAATATATCTCATTAATTTCTATAAGTCCGTTGGTTAAATCCATCTCTGTAGAGTTAAAAATTACTTTTCAAAAAGACAAATTATCTTTCATCAAAAAAGCACTCAAAATATATTAGCATCTTCCAGGGTTAAATATGAATAATTCTCTTTTTTTTAAATAATTCTTTAAATCCACATTAAAAAAAAAGCTTTAATAAAGGGTAAAGGAAATTCTCCAAATTTAACATTAAGATATTCTCTCTCTTTTATCTTTATATCATTGTTATTTTATATATGAAAATGGTTGTGGATTAATGAAGACATGGACATTATGTATCTTTTTTTCTATTTCTTTGATTATTTGAAAATGATTGATTTTTCCCCTGAAACTTTGATGTGTATTGCATTGTGTTATAGTTGATACCTTTACTTTTGTGGTGAAGTGAAATAAGTCCATATGCCTCTTCTATCCACATATCTGCAACTCCCAATATAATATTGGGATATGCAAATAAGTATGTGAAACTCAAAAAAGCGTCTTGATCCATGTTACTTGTCATATCCCTGCCTTCATAACACCAATCTGAGTAGCAGAAGCATGGAGAATTTCTAGCAGAGCACAGTGAAAATATCTGTGCAAAGTGCCACCTGCCAAGTCCTGAAGCTGAGGTCAGGAGACCATTAGAAAGAACAGAGGAGCAATTGTTATCAGACAAATATAAATTATGTGAAAGACTGGCAATAAAATTGCATAGAGCAAATTAGAATGCATGCAAGCACATGTGCTCACACAGATACAAGATATCCCCCAAATGCACTCACCACATATAAGTAAAACTAGAAAGATTGGAAAATTATCATTTAATCTTATCAACATCCTCATCTTGATTATGGTATTTTACAGTTTTGCAAAATGTTACCTTTGAAAAAACTGGAGCTAAAAATATATAGGCTCTCTATATTATTCCTAACAATATTACATTATTTTGTTTTTATAAAATATTTTCATAAAAATAGTGAATTTAATAATGAAAAATCATTAGGAATAACTTATTGATAAGTCAATCCAATTGCATTCGAATTGTGATTTTTACATCAGAACATGATGTGTAAGTTGAGTCCAATTGTTCTCACTGTTCTCCTGGAGACTGCAGTTAGAGACAAGAGATGAATTGCTGGTTTGCAGTTAATGGAATCTTAGCAGTTTAAAGTTATTGAACATTACCTATTCTCTTTCTATCATAAGTCATATAGGAGTGCTACTTGATGAAAAAAAAAACTTGAAATAATGTTTTCTATCATCAGTATCAGTAAAATTAAGCAGATATTCAATGATCTTTATATTCCAAGGTTATTTTTAGCACTTCTGTCTTACAAATGACCACATACAGAATATTGATAAAAAGACTGCTTTCTAGGGCTGAGCCCCAATGGTGCAGTGGTTGTGCGCAGGACTGCAGCCCACTGGGTTGGAGGTTCAAATCCATCAGCAGCTCTCCAGGAGCAAGGCTGGGCCTCCTACTCTCACCACCAAAGGGCGGTGATATCCCCAACCTCCTCCCCCCCAAAAAAAAAAAAAACTTTTCTAACATATAACTGTAGAATATAGTCATTAGGAAATCCATTTGGAATGTAACTCATGAGCAATATAAAATGTATGCTTGGAGTGCAGTGAATTATTCAGTATGTCATTATTTTCCTGATGGTATATGGAAGAGACACAGAGGAAGATGCTCATAGGATTATATGAGTAACTTGTTAGTTATGTCAAACTGGGTTAACTGTGATTGTCTAAGTTGGGGAATGTTCACTTGCCATCCTCTTGAGTCCAAAGGAAGCCATCTCAGAAGCAGATGGCAGAAATATCACCATCATCAAGAATGAAGAACCAAGAAGGGAGTGTGCCCTTTGATCTCCAAGGCATCTACACATTGAAAACAAATAAATTGTAGAGTAAGGTACATGGAAGAGATAGATGATGATGTCAAAGTTCTGAACAGAAAATTTCAAAAGGCAGCCAGAAGGGATAAAGTATAATATTAAAAGGATTTTTGTTGAGTTTTTCTGACTTGAGCTGTTAAAACTTTGTCACCAGATACCCTTCCTCTCTACAACTATATGTGTAGGCTGGACTGGATCTGGTTTCCAACTTTTTCTGTATTTTTTTGTATTGTTTGCGTTGGTTTTTGTTTGCTTAGATTAGCATGTATCTTAGAGGTGTCATGAAATTGGAAGCTACCCTCTTGAAGTTGTGTTATATGCGTTTTCATTTCTAGAGATATGAACCCCAGGATTGATTAATTTAAAGGGACAGCATGTAGCCTAAGGGTTTAGGGTGGAGGGGGTTACAGTGAAGGGGTGGGGTGGGGCGAGGCGGTAAAAGGGAGATCATGTCAAGGAGTTGATATAGATCAGGAATGATGGAAACTGATTGCAATAGCAATCGTACATTCCACTTGATGTGACTGAACTGTGAAATGATGTGATATATCAGGTATATTCCAATTAATCATAAAAGCACAAAAATATTATAATGAAATGTGCCAAGATTGAGAGAAAACCCAAAAGAAAGAACATGATCAACTTATCTTAAACCGAAAGAACATTAAAAAAAAATCAAGCCTCAGGTTGCAAGATTAAGAAATGCCCTGTGTAAAATATTGAATGATGTAGGAAGAACTCAAAGAAAATGGAAATAATACACAGCATCACTTTACCAAAATGAAGTACTCAACATCCTACCATTCCAGGAGATAAGATATAAGCAAGAATCAATTGTACTGAAAGAAGAAATTCAAGCTGCATTAGCCAAAAATAAATTCAATTTATGGAATGCCAATTGAAATGTTTAAACAGGCTGATGAAGCACTGGAAGCATTAACTCTACTCTGCTAGGAAATGTAAAATACTGACTGGAAGAGATGTGTGTTTGTACCCATTCACAGCAGGATGCCATTCCAGGAACTGCTGTGTGCAATTACTCACAAGAGAATCCCTCTCCTTCTTTTCATAGTTATGCAGGGAAAAGTCATTCCTTGGGTGGTAGAGACTGGCTAGAAGAGGCACATTTAAAAGAAAACAAATCACTAGTCCTGGAACTGGTATGTGTACTTAAGCAAAAGAAAATCCAGAGCTTATTCTTATAAATTTTACCTTTCTTTCCTCAACCATTTTATCAGGAAAATGACCATTTGTAATCAAGTAAACAGGAAAATATTCTAGGCAAATATGATATTTATAGAAAATACAAATCATAAGTATCATTATCACTTACTTTGAGCTGCAAAATGAAAGTATCTGAAACAAGTACTCACATGTGTACATTGGGAATGGTTAATTTGAACATGATTATTGTTTAATTTAGATGACTTCTTTAAGTCAGATGTTAGTGTCTCTGAGCATTTTATAATGGCATGATGGGTTAGTTGTTTGAATAGTGAAAGTAATATATGTCTTGGTTAGGTGAAACTGTAATAAGACTTGGCATTAGATTAAACCTGGTGGCCTTCAGTAAACAAAATGGCAAACCCTACATTTAAAAAAGACAGCAATTATTTATTTTACTAGGGTCCTTGGAAAGGCTCCAGTATTCCCCATAAGAGAGTGACTCTTCATGTCCTCACAGAAAATAAATGGACTGATAGGAACACAATTTGGATTTTGCTGTTGAGTAAGAAGGAACACGGGATTTAAAAGTAAAATTTACCTCTACAGTCTTTTTATTTTAAATACTATCTCCATTATAAAAATAATTTCAGTTTCATGAGGTGAATTGTCTATCACATTAATCATAGGACATAGGTATTGTGGCAGTCATGTGCTTATGTTAATTTTATGATTGAAATGTAGGGATGGAGTCTGGCGTGTCAATCTGGAGATAGCCATTGTGTAGCTAATGAGGACTCTGTGTGGGCATGGCTTTCTCCTGAGACTTCTGGGAAATCTCACAATATTTCCCTCATGAAGATGAGAAGCTATCTTCTCCAGTTGTTGGGAGTTAGTCTCAGAGGCGATGAGTCACAGAAAAGGCAATATGGCAGCGTCCGAGCAGCTGGAGCAGCAGGCGGAGAGGCCACACGGCTTTGCCCTGATGGAGCCAGACCTCTGAAGCTGGAGCGGCATGCTGTTGATGGACCCTGAGCCCTGGAAGTGAGCAGCCATGGGGAGACCCCTGCAAGTGCCAGAATTCTGCACCCACTGACCTGTGACTTCCTGAGTCGGAAAGAGACTTTGTAGACTGATTTCGGGCATATGGGTTACTATTGGACTTATGACTTTGCACAGGACTGGATTGGGATGCCTTCTTAGTGTCACATTCCTTTTGTATATAAACCCTTTCCTTATATCTATATGCATGTCTTTGAAATTTGTTCTGCTAGTCTACCCGGACTAACACAGGTATTAAGGAAGTATTAGATAAGGCTTAACAAGAATAGGACAGGAGATATTCGTTGATTCATTCTTCAACCCAATAGTGGGCATCTTCTTTGGGAATTGATTTTTTAAATCAATTTTGGGAATATAGAAATATATGATTAAGCATACAGCTTATTATCAGTTAGAACTATTGAATGCATTTTCAAATAAAGCAGAGTAATATGAAGCATACTATTTGCTTTGGGGCATTTTAAAATGTCAAGGTGGTGTATATGCAGCATAGCTGAGTGAGGGAGAAAATAGTAGAGATGACATAGTAGTGTAAGTTGGAACAAAATGTATCAACTTTTCCAGGGCTCAATAAGAGTTTGGATTGTACTCTAAGAGCAGTAAGAAACCATAGAAAGGTTTTGTTTTGCCCTTAAAATTCATTCTGTGTGAGTGTCAAAGGAAGGGATACTAGTATTGAAATAAAGACCAGTTATAGTGATATTGTAAAAAAAAATAATAAAAAGCAAAAAGTACTAGTGTTAGTGTTGGGGCTATGATGTCGAAGATAGAGGATTCCAGATCTATATACCTTTACAAGAACCAAGAGAATTTTTGAGGAAAGTGACCTTTGTGTTTACAATATGAACAAACATCATCATTTGTGTGCTTTAATGCGCAGCTAGAAGATAATTTAATTTGGAAGAGGGAAAAAAGCTGAACCTGTTGACTGTGATAAGAGTTTATATTATTAGATTATATTTGAAGACAATTCGAATGTAACTCTTGCCTATCACAAACCCACTTTCTCTGAATCCAATAGCTATGCTCCACTCTCCTTTTCTCCCACTGCAAAACAGCTGCTCGGCAAAATGTAATCACTGGGTCCAGAGACATATTTGCTTTTACTAGAAATCACTCCTATGTCTGCTGGTCCATGTGCCAAACGGAGAGTTATTTTGAAGGAAGAAACTAAAAGCGCTTCCTATTGCAGTCAATGAACATGCAACTAATGAAAACCCCAATTTGTCCTGCATTTTATGAATAGTGTGTCATTTTCTGACCACCAAAGTCTCTATTGATGCTCTCAGATTGTGTGCGTTCTCAGCATGTGGATTCATCAAAACTTTCCCTAATATTAAGCTTTAATCCAATTTTAACTTAGCTTTGCATGAAAACAAGTTTATGGAAAGTCTGCAGTAAGGTACAGAAATTACTGCTATGTTAATATTTGTAAGATGAAATATTGCTTTGTTTTAAGTGTAGTAAAAACTTGTCTCTTAAGTTATATATGACAGAATAAATATAGATGCTTGAAAGAGATTCAGATAAAAATAGAGATTTATGATGCAGATAAAAATAGATGCACACATTATTAAGTCAGACGGCCAAAAGTTAATGTATTTACTTTTTAATCATTCTTCTTCCTCTTTAATGAGAAAAAATTCAGGTACCATAACTATTTCTACATGAATAGGAGGACACAGGAGATTAAAAATCAGCAATTGCTTCTATGTATGTAATGGCGACAGTAGTGGGATGTAACCGGACATTGGATTTCACCAGTGAAACCTGTTAGGTAGAATACTATCCCAAACAGCCTGCCTCTACTTTGGGTGGTACACGCCTGTCCCTGAATGTTTGCTATTCCGCCTGGCATGTACACCCTGCCAGTAATTAGGTTTGGGAAGAAAATCTAATGACATTTCTCACCCAATATATCTGATGGCAGCAGAGGAGAAGACAATGCTTCGTAAGTTTTTTTTTTTTTTTTTTTAACCTGTGAAGAGTAATGTCACAGCAGAAATCCACAGCAAGGAAGTTGCTGGCTCAAGATTTATGTCACTTTGAAAATAATAATAACGATCCTATGACTGACAGAGAATGTTATGGCTTGCCAAATTATAAAATAATAACAACTTAAGTGACAAATTCTTCAGCTTATAGTGCAATGTCATCCCCCGCCCCAAGGTCCCCCACCTCTACAAAAAAAGAATTGGATCTTTCATTTTATATTATTTATTACTCTACATTTTTGATAACATATTTCTAAAAGGGTCCAATGTTAATAATAAGGAATAAGTGAATCGCCACCGAACCAGAGGCTTTTATTCTCTTTTTTGAAATGGTGAATGTCCTTGATTCATCCGAAAATGTTCTGTTCACTGTTACAACTAGCTCGATTAATCCACCGCCATGGAATCAATGCCAGCTCAAATCCATAAATCTTTATCTTGCTTCCTGTTTCAGAGTAACCCAGCTCTTTTTTCTTACTATCAATCAGCAAATGCCTGTAGTGATTTGCTTTCAGTTCATTATGGGGTGCCAACTCTAGTTTTGAGGCTGGAAATATCATGCTAATTAAAGCAAGGCCTGTCTCCTTCTTAATGGAACTCCTTTTCAAATGAAGACAGGATGAGGTTAAGTCCATGAACAAGATAGTTGTAGATTGTAAGAAATGCTAGGGAAGAAGTACGTGATAGGACATGGCAACATATGTAAAGGGGCTAAGCAGATGGAAAAGACAAAAGCCAGATAAGTAGGAAAGATACAATATGGAAGAAATTAGAGCATCTTATCAAATAGTATTTCTGGAAGTAAGAAAATCAAGTGTAAGTATCCTGACGTAGAAGAGATCTTTGAAGGGTGATATAATTTCTTCATTGATCATGGGCTTATTGCAAGGGAACAGCATTTATGTAGACACACACATATATATAAAATCTTCTGATTCCTGTTTTGTAGCAGAGGACTTAAAAGAAAGCAGTATAAAATTATTTAATTAGCAAACAGTGTGTAATTAAAATGCATGTTTATGGGTCCTGGACAGATTTTAAATGAAATATTATTTTGTGAAATGACATTAGCATTCTCAAAGAACTAGTAGAAAGAGTAAACAGTTTTACTTATAGCCTGGGAATATTTAATTACGTTACCAGGATAATTGATGTTTTTTATTAGCCCAAAATTAATTCATTTTTAAAAAATAGGGAAATGGAACTTGAGCTAATAATGTACAAACCTTTTTATTTCAATAAAATTCTATATCTTAAGCTTTCACTGATTAATTTTAGGCATCATCCTTTATTGAAGAAGCATATATGTGACTTACGTTGTATATGGTTTACTAATATTGAAGGGGGAAAGACTAAATGGAATTATTTGCCAATACTAATTTATTAGTTCTAAAAGTGATAGGGTACATTTAAAAATGAACAAAATTTAAGGGGCTGTTGAATAGACCAATAGTGGTTTTAGACATTTCTGTTTTAAAACTTTCTCAACATGCTCCAAGTGGACTTTCATCACAATACATTTTTTTCCATCTAATTTTCACTTTTTCTAAATATATCAGGTTAAGTTGTCTAGGTAATTTTGGAAATGATATAGAATTTTCTGTAAAAACCCCATGGTCTTCTCTATGCAGGCTAAATAATGCAATTCTGGAATCAATTGAAGAAATCAAAATTCATCTAATTTTGTAAATCCCCAAAATCTTCTTATATTGATCATATTTTGCCAAGAAAACAAGACTTGAATAATGTGCTGTCTTTATTTTTATATAAGTTAAAAATATTTTGAATGTTCTTACGTTTAATTTTCAATAATACATGCCTTGGTTACTATGATCTGTATTTAATAGATTGATAAATTCTTTCCTTGATGTGTTTGTATTAAAATAGTTCCCTTGTGTAAGTCGTCTAGTTGAAATGCGACAGAGGCCTACTGGTCTAATCGTTGTTTGTTTGAATGCTATGTGAAAAATCAGAGGTTTAAGCAAAAAGTCACCTTGCAGGAGGAAGAAATGAACACTGCATGAACATTTGCAATAGTGGAAACCCCAGAGGACACTTCTATTCTGCCCATCAGGGTTGTTAGAGGGAAGAGCTCCGTGCCAATGTTTTTGCCTGTTGGTTTTCTTTTCTGTTTATTGGCTTTGCTTTTAGTCTTACCACAGTTTTTCATGTATACACTGCAATGCATGTACAAATTCAAAGAATGTCTGAGGGCCCTGTGGCTACCTGATATGTCTGGTAAACTTACTAAAACCTTTAGTATCTTCACTCTGTGACTACATTTATTGCAGCAAGAAAGACACTAGGAAAAATGACAAGACATAGTGGTCTTGCTAATAAAATGCTTTAAAATAATCTCTGCGAGCAATTTCTGGCCCCAAACAAAACAAACAACAAAAAAACCACCCCCCAAGTAGTAAGTCTTATATTTTTTCATGTAAGCTCACAAAGTCATTTTAAAACTAGACATTAGAATGTAGTCACTTTATTTAATTTTTTTAAACTTTAAATTTAAACTTTGTTCCAGGTCCCTGTACTCGTGCTGTTACTGTTAGGTGTTCTGGACTCTGTTCTGAACCAAAGCAACCCTCCCCCTCCATCCAACAGACTGAGACTTCTTCTGTATTATACTTACATAGCATGTATCATTTCACTCAGACCAGTGGCCTGACGCCCAGTGTTCATGGCTTCTAATGGGCAAGCTCTAACTTTTCAAAGTCACATTTGTGCCACTACTTGAGATCCTCCATTCTGATTTTATATAGGATTGTAATGTACACCTTAGTAAAATATTAAATGAGGGCTGAGCCTTGGTGGCGCAGTGGTTGTGCATGGGACTATGGTCCATTGGGTTGGAGGTTCAAATCTAGCAGCAGGTCTCTAGGAGCAAGACTGGGCCTCCTACTCCCACCACCAGAGGGCAATGATGCCCCCCCAAAGAAAGTAAAATATTAAATGAACTCAAAGAAATTCTAAAAAAACTACTTTTGCATTTATCTTTCCAGTTTCCCTACAGCAATATAGCATCTGTATTAAACATTGGATAAAAATTAGGTGAATGTATATTGTGTGATTTTTACTTTCATCTATTTATTTAATCATTTTATTTGGGGCTTGTACAACTCTTAGCACAATCTATACATATACTCATTGTGTGAAGTACATTTTTACATTTGTTGTCATCATCCTTCTCAAAACATTTTCTTTCTACTTGAACCCTTAATATCAGCTCCTTTTTCTGCTCCCTTCCTGCCACCTCCTCCATGAATCCTTTATAATTTATAAATTATTATTATTTTGTTATGGCTTACACTGACTGACATCTCCCTTCATCCACTTTTCTGTTGTCCATCCCCCAGGGAGGGACTTACATGTAGAGCCTTGTGATCCATTCTCTTTTTCTACCTCACCTTCCACTTCTGTTATAGATACTCTAATGATTATTCCTGAGGGATTTATCTATCCTGAATTCCCTGTGTTTAAAGTTCTTATCTGTACCAGTATACATCCTCTTGTCCAGCCAGATTTGTGATGTAGAATTGGGATCATGATTGTGGGGAAGAGGAAACATTAAAGAACTAGAGAAAAGTTGTTTATTTCATCAGTGCTATACTGTACTCTGATTGACCCAACCCCTCCCCACAATCTATGTAAGGGGATGTACAGTTGCCTACAGATGGGCTTTGGGTATCCATTCTGCACTCTCCCTCCTTCACAATGCTATGATTTGTTGTTCTTTGATACCTGATACCTGATCCCATCTACACATTGTGATCGCACAGGCTGTTGTGCTTCTTCTATGTGTGCTTTGTTGCTTCTCAGCTAGATGGTTGCTTGCTTATCTTCAAGCCTTTAAAACCCCAGATGCTTTATATATTGATAGCTGGGCACCCTCAGTGTTCTTCATCATATTGGCTCTGCACCTGCTTTGTATTCAGTGATCGTTTCAGGAAGGTGAGCATCACGTAATTCCAGTGTAATAGAAAAAGTGTTCTTGCATTGAGGAAGTACTTGAGTAAGGGCCCAACATCCATCTACCTTGATACTAAATGTATAAATATATGTGCATAGCTCTATTTCTCTATCATCATATATAAATGCATTTGCATAAGTACATGCCTGTAATTAAGTACATGCCTGTAATTAAACCTCTATAAAACTCTTTGTTATTTTGTTCTTTTCTCTATTTCCTTTTCCCTTCCTCTTATCCCACTATCATTTGGGCTTCAGTGATTCCTCTTGGTTACTTTGTTCTTGATCAAGTGCTACGAGGTCTCCTACACTCTTCTTACCATTGGTTTTGGATCACTTGTTGTTCCTTTGTCCCTGGGTTTGCTAATATCCACATCCTTTCCCCTGCCTCTCTTCCCTTGTCTCCCCTCCCCCACAACTGTTGGTTCGATCCCTTTGTGCTCTCCTCCAGAGTGTTTATTCAGCCTATCTTATCTAGATATACCTGCAGAGATAATAATAGGCACAGAAAACAAGCAGAGCAAGACAATGGAATAAAACAAAACAATAGCAACATAAAAACCAATGAGGAAAAAAAAAGTCAGTAAATAGTTCAAGGTCTGTCTGCTGACTAGTCACATCTGATGGGGTATCATGCCTTGACCCCAAAGGTTATTTCTGGTACTCCCTTGGAACGCCCTTGCTGTTCTGTTGCATGCCCTTACAGTTTTGCCTCAGTATATTGGGGTCTAATTAGGCACAGTTTCCATACTGCCTCTCCAGGGTTGTGCCCTGTAGGACTATGGATCAGTGAGAGATGTTGTGTCTCCTAGTGAGGTTGACCCTAAGGTCCTCTTTGTTCATAGGATGCTCTGAGCAGGGATATCATCCTCAAGGATTTGTGGGTCAGGATGTGTTCCCCTCCCTCTTCCTCCCCCTTCATCTTTTCTTTATTTATTATAGTAGCTAGTTTGCCTTATGAATTCAAGTTGAAGACTTGAATACTAAGCAGTTATTGTTTAAATTTGACAATAAAAATGTCCACAATTACTAATTGATGCGAAAAAGATCACCTATATTTTTCATCCATTAAATTAAAAAAGAAATAGTAATAGAAGACTTAATTTAAAAGTAGCTGATTGATGTAAACATGAAAATCCAACCCAGAGTCGAGATTCATATTCCCATTGATATTATGTCTGGATTAAAATATGTAAATTAGGTCATATCATTAAATTGCATAACACTAGGGCTAGCATTTGAAAGTTGAATACTTATTTGCTCTAAATTCTTTTATTGATTCATTCTGTTCTTTTAAAAATAATCCATTTTTCTTTACAAACTTGGTTGTAGTTACTGAATACAGTGCACTCAAGAAAAGAGATGGCAATTTGACTCTTTTCAGGAGTTCATCTTGTAAATGAGATGTCTAACGTTCATATGCATTTGACACCATTAAAAAATGCATCATTTGGATCAGGCATACCTCAGTCCTCAAAGTTGCATCTTTGTTGAGTGACACATAAGGTCACCAAAAGTCTTAATTCACTTAACAAGCTCTTATTCTGCAATTTCACCAAACAGAATGTGTTGTTCAATCTCTTGACTGCTACTTCTGTGAGCACTCATTGTATATCCAAACAAGATGAAATTGTTGACAATTTCAATTGTTTTTCCCACTTATTATGATTTTCCCTATTGATCTATTTTTTATTAATCTATTTTCGAGGGCTTTTTATATACTGTGTGTCCATACTGAAGGCTGCAGTCCTTGCTTTCATCAACCAGTGCTTCGAGTTCTCCTTAGTTTCAACACACAAAATTTTGTCGTCTGTATATCTAAGGTTGTTAATAAACCTACCGATGATCCTGATTGTTAATTGTTTTGAATTGTTTTTCATACAGTTCAACTGCTAGACTTACTTTCTTAGCATTTTGATTGAATAAATATGGTGAGAGGATGCAACCCTGACATATAATTTTCCTGACTTTAAACTGCCTCTTGATACATGTTTAAGTTCTGCATGAGCACACTGAAGTGTTCTGGAATTTCTATTCTTCTTAAGGTTTTCACAGTTAGTTATAATCTGCACAGTCAATTGTTTTCCATAGCAAATAAAATACAAGCAAACATTTTTCTGATATTCTCTCATTTCAGCCAAGGGCCATGATTCTTGGTAGATATGTAAGATTTCATTAGTTGCTTGAGTTGAGCAAAATTTGAAAGGAGTGAGGAAAGCAATCATTTGACTTTCTGGGGTGGTGTTTGGGGTGTGGGCTGAGGGGAGAAAAAAATGACTGCACAGACCCTGTGGAGAGTGTTTTCTTAAAGTATCCAAGCAGCAAAAATAGCCAGTATGAATGACATAAGAATGTGCAAGGGAAGAAATTGGTAGAAAATATAGTAAAATTGATAATTTCAAAAGAGTAGGCAACATTTCTTATCCCAAACCTCTTATTTTGTATTTGTATATATGGTTTGAATTCCAAGCTTGAATTTAAATGGTTTATATAAACATACAAATATCATTTAATTTTCAGAAACCTCATATAAACCTAACCTTAGAGAAGGCATATAATTTGTTACAGTTATTTAAAGAGAAGTATTTTTGAATACTAATTTTTTAAAGCTAATATTCTTGGTTTATCTTAAATTAGCCTTTACATATCATTATTTTATTTTATTTCCCTCCTATTATGTGCCTATATTTGAATAGAGTGATACACATCTTAATACATTTGATATTATATCAGTCTAACAGTGGTCTCATCTTTACTGGAATGTCTGTAAAGCATACTGAAATATAACATGTTAAAATCTGACTCATAAAGGTGCATCTATTTGTCATAGCATGTGATAACCAACTAGCATTGGTTGGTTATCTTATGATATCTGTCTTTATTTTATGTCCTATGCAAGAGTTTGTATGTCATATAAATCCAACTCTGATTTGCACATTTAAACTCCTAGTTGAAAATTAATGCCCTGAACTCACATTTAAAAAATAATGACCCATTTGTGAAAGAGGAAGAAGCACTAGTGAAGTGAGCAAACAAAATATAAGCTTAACTTCGAATTAATGTTACCCAAATATAATTCCTTCAGATCAGGCTAATTTGAGAAGAGGTTTTCCTACATTTATGTTACTCTGAAATATAGTTATTTTTCAATGAGAAAGAAAAGTGGTGTTCTTTCTTAACCAACATGTGAAAAGAGAAGAAATATACCTATAAAGAAAGCTAAAACACTCGGATTGTGAAGAAAAGTCAAAGGATTGAGACAGTGTGACTGTAAACTCAGACTTTGGATAGATTATAGATGAACCAGGATATTCATATGAATTAAACCACGAGTTATCTATAGCGCTTTCAAAATTCTAGACAACAACAATGCCTTGCAATTTCTGATACCAGTGACAAATGACCTAAATCAAAAATATTACATTTGCATATTCATAACGCAATTTGGGTACTAATGCTTCGACCACTAGGGAACTCTTGATATAATTATGCTAATTTCCAATATGTTTCCCAATGTTCTTTCCATACCAGTGATTGCTTACAAGAAAGTTAATATTTTACATTTAAAATGAACTATGACAATAAATAGCATAGCTTATTTCCTATAGACTGTATTGTATTCAAAAGTACATTACCATGTTCAAATGTGAAAATAAATGACAGTTGTTGAATTAACATCAAAGGCTTTGTTGATAAATAAAATTAACTATATCATCACAATTCTGTGGAAAAATACATACGTCTAAATGAAAAGAGGTTATTTCATTTGGCAACCTGAGCAATTGATGACATGGTAACTTGATCAATTTGACTGCAGCAATATAAATAGACGAGTTAGACAGATTAAATAAACGAATTGACATGCTCCTGTCTAGTGCAAACACTGATGGAGTCTTGACAATTATTAAGTCAATATATTTTTATCAGTGAATAATTAACATTTGACAATGTGAAATTCACACAGGACAGGTAAGTAGTACATAAGCCAACTTTTGGTTAGATTTACAAATATGAAATGATATTCGAGTTACAGGAAAATAGATATGCACATATAAATGAGACACATTCAAACACCTTGACACATTCTCACCATGGACAGATGGACAGGATGCACCAGCTTTCCTCTGTTCATGCTGGTTCCCCACAAGCAAGAAGTAGCTCAGTTCTCACCAAAAAGACACACTTGTATTGAATGCACTCAGATTTAGAGGCAGCACAGGAAGGCGTTAGAGTAAATACTTCTTAAACATTGAAATAAATATTATTCTCTGAATACTAAGATTTAAACTATTAATCCAAAACAATTAATTGGGGGATATATGAACTGGAGATACTTTGAGGTAGCTGTGTATTCTTTTTAGTGGTAATTGGATGTTAAATTGAAAAAAAATCATTGAGTATTTTATTGAAATAAAAGTAATGAATTATTTCAGTAAGTCTGACATCATAGAAAATATTCCTATTGAGCCAAAACCCAAATCCAAACCCATTGCTGTTGAGTTGATACACAGGAATTCTGCAGGCCACTGTGGAATGGGCCAGCAAGACTTTCCAATACCAAAATCTTCACAGAACTAGAATTCTGCATTCTTCTATAAGGGCCCAGAAGATGAGTTTAAACCATTGACCTTCCAATTAGCAGGTAAAATCTGTCACCATTCTATTACAAGGGCTCCATTTTATTGAAAACCAAAACCAACCAACCAAACAAACCAAATCCCACTGCTCTCAAATCATTGCTGATACACAGTGGCCCTCTAATATATGACACAACCAGTCTCATGAGTTATGAGACTGCAACCCTGTAAGGAAGTAGAAAGTCCCATTTTTTTTCTCCCAAGGAGTGGCTGCTGGTTTTGAACTGCTGACTAGCAATTAGCATTCCAATGCTTAGGAACCAGACTACCAAGGCTCCTTAAAAAAATCAATGAATCCAGTTCTGAAGCTCTGTTTTCTAAAGTTGCCTAGGAAATTAAAAGTAGCCTTATTTTAGTGCAAAGTGGCAATCTGAAGAATAAGGAGTCAGTGCAGAAGCCAAAGAAAGGACATTTTTATTAAGCAAGATCCAACTAGAATGAATATCAATGAGATCATTAATCAAAACTAAGCCAGTGTCCAACATATTGTGAACATTTGGAAATGTCAGATATTTTGCATGAGGGGTCACATGTCAAAAAAGAGAGTAGTAAAAAAAGGTCAAAGGAAAAAATAATCACAAGAAGACAAAGTGTAGAGAATTTGCATAATGTAGCATTTCACCTTTCTGATTGGAAAGAAAGGATATTTGCTTGGCCTTAGCCTATCCATCTTTTCTAATAATAAACACGATTAAATCTAATATATAGGATAATTTGTGTGTATATTTTACATGATTATATTCTACGCAGACCACCTTCCAAAATTTTATGATCACCTAGTCCTCAAAATAAGAAGCTTGATGAATTAACGAATTGATATTTATGGTATAAAGTTTTTCATACTAAAATAATTGTAAGGAAGGCAGTGTTTATACAATGTAAGTAATAATTTTTTAAAAAGACTCTCTAGGTCACCTAACTTAAACCTGACTGATTTAAAGATAGGTCCCCATCATGTGCTAATCAAGAATTGAGTTCACTATCCTAAGTATTGTCTCTTCTGCACATAAAGCCCTCTGTTTTCTTGCTTTTAATGTATTAAATGTTCGGACTATCTTTAAAAAAAAAGTTATTAGCTTGTCTAAGTGTGTCCAAATAAACTTGCTCTAATGGAAAGTCTGTGAGTGAATCGTCTTTCCCCCTCTGCTCATACTTCATCATCTTCCTAAGACCTAATCAGTTTTTTCTCACATTCTGAATCAATCCCTTTTTCTTGTTCTCCTTGTAGTCCACCTCATGCTGCTTTCTTTCTATGGAGAATAGATGACAACGTATAGTGATCCTATATGAATAGAATAGAAATATCCAACAGTTTTCCAAGGTTTTACATCTGCATGGAAACAGATTGTCTCATCTTCCTCCTGCATAGTGGCTGATGGACTCTAACAGCCAGACTTTTGGTTAGAGCCAGGTGCTTTCTTTAGAGGAGAGTCTTACGGGGTCCTCAAACTTTTTAAACAGGGGGCCAGTTCATTGTCCCTCAGATCATTGGAGGGCTGAATTGTAGTTAAAACAACAAAAACAACAAAAAATATGAAAAAATTCACTGTGGGTCTGGCATGAAAAAATTTCCTGCAGGTCTGGGAGACTTGGCTGTTAAGCAGTACAGCAGCGACAGCAAAAAACCTGGTGGGCTGGATAAATGTCCTGGGTGGGTGGCATGTGGCCCACGGACCATAGTTTGAGAACCCCTGATTAAACCTAAAAACCAGATGCCCTAAGTCAAGATTAAGGTCCTAAGTATCTCAAAACGGAACCCAAGTAGCATCACTAATGTACACCTCTTGGTTACCAGTACAATTTCTGTGAAATCATGTTCTGTCTTATCTTTCTGATGCATTCTTTTTAAACAGTTTTATAGAAACATGACCCACATGTCATACAATTCAGTAGTTCAGCCATATCAAGAAGCCTTGTATAATTATTACAAAAATCAATTTTAGAATTTTCTTCTTCCTTATACTCATTGTTATTATCTCCCTGTTTACCCCCAACCTCCCCAGCCATACTCTCAATAAACTATTAATCCAGTTACTCTCCCTTTAGATTTATCTATCCTGGATCTTTTACACAGAAACACATAAAAAGGAAAACAACAAAAAATACAACAACAGTAACAAAATAAAGCAGAAAAAACCTTCAATCAAAAAGAAAACCCAAAAAACCCTGAAAATCTAGAACAAGTTTAAATGAGTCAAAAGGGAAATTAAATAAGGTGATTCATTTTAACCTGACTGAATCTGCAGCAATCCAATTTCTAATACACTTTGCTGATCACACTGCTTATCACTGATAAGCAGTCAGAGGGGTTCCACTGGAGACATTTTCCCCATGTGTTTCCTTTCTTTTTTACCTGCACTAGCTTTAAATGGGGTCAACATGAAGACCAAATGATAAGGTATTAAATTTTAACTATGCTAAGTGAAAGTAAGAGTTAATTGCAAAAGGACAGAGATTATACAAGCTCACTACTGTAAGAATAAATGCCAAGGTGAAGGCAGGTTTTTGCTCCAAGATGATTCAATTTTCTATTCTGGTCTTCCAAGCAACACAGTAGAGAGCTTGCCTATCATTCATGACCCACTCGTCACTCCCTCTCTGTGGACATCTTAAAAATCTCTGACACAAGAGACCTCATCTCATTGGACTCAGTTTTTATAGAAGAGGGTAGAAGGAGAAGACCATTTCATTGCTGCAATATAAAATTGTGCTAATGTCATGACAAATCAACATACACTTATTTCATTGTGATAAGCTAGCAAAACTGGAAATATAAGCCATGAAGTGAGGAGGGGGATATGGATGTCTCAGAGAAGTCAATTACATTTCTGTTTGTAGGAAAACAGGAAGGTGTGATCTCCAATTGTGAATAAATGCAATAATACCTGTATAGAACTCAAAGAGAGAGAGAGAATATGCCTGATATTTTGTTCCTGATTGGACACCTTTGACCTAGTTTCTATCTGGGCTTAAAGACCAACGTCATGCGCTATCAACTCCCAGGAACTTAGACTCTGTTTTATCAAGGCCCACAGCATCCTTCACAGACCATACCAGAAACACTTGATATGTAGACCCCACTATGTGAATTGGGCTCCCTCTCAAACTCAACTGTATACCTTGGATTTAAGGTTGAAACTCTCTAATATGAGAAGCAAATGACTTTTATCCCAAGGACACAGAACTAGTGCTCCTTAGACTTTAGTTCAGAACTTTAGCCTCGAGGATGCCAAATGATTGGTTAGATGGTACAACCATATACTTCGTATATTAATGCCCAGCTTACTTTACTATGCCAGTGTAAGCCGGAAGATATGGCTATACTGTTGTAAATGAATATTGCTGAAAAATGTGCTTTATCATCGACGCTTATTGTTTATACAAATAGTGTCCAGTCACTTAAGAGTTTATAAAAATCAGCATCCATATATTGTAATTCTTCTTTTTATGATTTTCTTTTCTGAACAGCCCCTTAAATCTTATACCATTGCTAAGTTAATGACATGATTAACATATTTATGTGCAGGGAGATGACTTATAAGATTTTTTACATAAAATGTCAATTATGTTTGTAAGGTGAACTAAAGACATACATAAAGCATGGGTACATGCATGGTTTTTGGACCTGCACTTAAGTCTAGGCCCAATATAAGAACATTTCACCCTCATGACAAACCCCTGTATGATACTCACCATCCTGAAGTAATCACTGAAAATATGAGTGTGATAGCACAGTGAGGCCAAGAAAGTGGACAGTGCCCGGCTGCCAGACAAAGTAGCATTTGGAATCTCAAACAAGCATGGAGCCCTTCAAACAAGCAGCTGTATAGGTGAGGTGTCAACTAAGTCCACATAGAGAAAGCCAGCCAGTCTTTGTTAGCCAAGGAATGTAAATGATAAAATTGACATCTGTAGGAAGAAATGGTATCAGAGTTGAACACCTGATTTGCAGAAGGCTGTGGACAATGGTGGAAGCCAAAGTCCATTTGCAGTGTTTACACTTAAGACTCTAACCAAAGTGATGTGACTAGCCTTACCAAAGAGTAATATTAGTTTGAAATGCAATATGTTTTCATTTGATGTTTCTTTTTTGAAATTCTTCTTTTATTGCCAAGCTGAATTATTTGTGGTGTGTCTCATTCAGATGCTGCTAAGAAAAAGTAAGCAATTCTCACTCTGGGATTTACAATCACTCTCTCTAAACTACAAAATTTGGAGGGAATTATTATTTTGTAAGGATTTGCATAATATCTATATTTTAATAAAAGTATGCCTTAAATTTGGTGTTGCTTATGACTAGTGTTGTTTATGGTATAAATGCTAATTCATAAACTCTAAGGATTTCTATAGCACTTTACATTGATGAGGACATTCTTTATTCTCTTCAAGTGGTATTTACAGTAAAGGTTAAAAATATAGAGTATATGAGACAGTTAAGTGCATCCTATCCTGTTGTGCATTCTGGAAAGACAAAGTGGGTATGAGTCTATGTTAAATTATTGACTTGTTTTATATGGGATAATTTTATTTATTTATTTTTTTTAGGCATCACTGCCCTTTGGTGGTGGGAGTAGTAGGCCCATCCTTTGCTCCTGTGAGCTGGAATTGAACCTCCATCCCAGTGGGCTGCAGTCCTGCGCACAACAACTACGCCACAGGGGCTCAGCCCCCTAGGTTTGTTTTCAATAAAGCATGGTACTGATGAATCAAAGCCAAAACAACCTAAATAAATAAATAAATAAATTCATAATATGACCAATATTAATTGTAATTATATACTCAATATCATTTATCTGGATTATAACTTAAAACATATCAAATGTTATATATTATGAGGTAATTCTATATATATATATATTTTTTAGGGGCCATCACTGCTCTCCGGTGGTTGGGAGTAGAAGGCTCAGCCCCACTGCTGGAATTGAACCTCCATCCCAGTGGGCCGCAGTCCCGCGCACAACCGCTATGCCACCGGGGCTCAGGCCTTGAGGTAATTCTTTATTATGAGTAAAAATTTCTTACTCTTTAAAATTTAAACTCATGATGAATGCAAGTTTATTATTCTCATTTATGGGTGCAAAAATCCATAAATGTTCTTTGTAACTTTTAGAAATCAACAAAATATTTTAACTTTCTGAACACATTAGATAAAAATATACATTAGACAATGTCAAGAAATCTAAGAGTTTGACTCAGCACAAAGTAAATTATATTTCTCCATAATTTCATTGGGAAATTGTGTGACAAAACAAAACAATACTCATTGCTATTGAGTCAATTCCGACTCATATAATTTGTATAAAACAGAATTTCTCTTTAGAATTTCAAAGTCTATACATTCTTTTTGTCTGTACATTTTTTAATGGAAGCAGACTACCACATTTTTTTCTTATAGAGCATCTGGTGGATTTGAAGAGGAGGCCTACCAGTCGGCACCGAAGAAGTTATACCACATATATTCCATATAGTCTTGCATAGCCCGACTATATTTATTTCATATTTTAATCAAAGCTCAACAATTTATACTCCTATTTCACACATATAAAGAAGCAGGGCATACTCAAATTTTAAAAGAAAAGCTTTTGTTTCTGATCTCTATCTAGACACATTAGGGTGGTGACTATACAGAACTGTCAAGTTCAATTCGTTCAATAATGAGTTCAGTATCATTTCCTGATAGCCTAAATTTGATTAAACATCAGTTGGATACTATTGGATACATAGATCAGGTTCATTTTCAGCATGCCCCATTTCTGTCAACAAATAATCTAAAAACTCATTATTCCCTATATCACATTCTCCTTTGGATGAGCAAATTTCACATTGTGAGACAATGTCAGCTCTCTGTTAAATTGACAGCAGAGGTTCAGGGATTTAATTTGCTGAAGTCATACATTTTAGAAGAAGGACTCGGGGAAAGGTAACTTTAATCCTCAAGCAATATATAAAATATGACAGGCAAGGAGAGTTGTGTTTTTACATCAATAGTCCTGTTATTGACGATGTTGGTGGGAAAATTTTTAGATTTAACTTATGTTTCCATCTCTTTAGGTTATTATAATTAATATAAGAGTGGTTATTTATGTAAATTTCACAAAATTATGTGTAAATGTGCACTTCTTCCATACAGAAATCTCCCAAATGAATTAGAAATTCACAAACACACATGAACAGATGCAAATAACATAAGACATTCATTCCACTCAATTTCTGGCCACTACCTGCCAGGACATCATACCCTGATAGATAGTTTGCTATGAAACTAAGAGCTATACTATTGGTAATTGAAATGCCAGCAGAGTTTTCCAGGGTGAACCGGTTTCAGAAGAGCTGTAAGACTTAGAAAATAAAGAACTTAGTGAACCACTTGGCCAAAGAATGTCTTATGCATACAAATAGAATATCATTAACTTGAATTTTTCAGGATGGGAAAGTGGAGTTTCTCGAGATGGAGAAAATTCAAAACACGACTGGAAGTTCCACCTCCTTAAAGTACCATAGACCTTACTGATGAAATAAAGGACCTTCATTTGTTCATATGGCACTACACAAAATAAGAAGTAGAAGCTGCAAATAAGCATTAGTAATCAGAATGTGGAAGACCAAAGAGGATTGATCCATACATATGAAGTGTAGTGAAAGCCTGAGGAAGTGATACTAGAATGGAAAAAAGAAAAGGAAAGGAACCACCTCAGTGAAAGTACACCCAGAATGCTCATGAGATGATTTGACACGTTGACCTAACTTTGGACATGCCATAAGAAGAGACAAATCAGTAATGTGGCTAAGTATTCAAGTATCATCAAATACAGTGTCAAGGTAAATGAGGAAGAGCTTTAGATGAGATGAATTAGCCCAGTAGTGGAAGCAATGATTGTGAGGGTGGTGCAGAACTGGATACTCTTTTGTAATGTTATACATAGCATCCTGTGAGTCAAAGTTTACTCTACAGAAACCCATAGCAACCCTATATTTGGTAGAGTCCTGATATTTAACACCCACGGAAGTAAATGAGCACTATTATTGCAACTATGCTCTTGTTAGGTTCCTTTGAGTCTGTTTAGACTCATTGCTAGTTCATGGATAACAGACTATAACATTGCCCAGTCCAACACCCTTCTCATTAAGGTGTTATTTTCTAGAGCATTGTGGCAGCCAGTGTGTCTGTATATCTTCCTGAGGGTGTTCTCTTTTTTTTTTTTTTAACTGAAGCTCTATTTTACTAAGCTTGATGTTTTTCTCTAAGGACTGACTCGTTTTAAGGTGCCAAAAATATGTGACAGTCTTCCTATTCATGACTCTAAATAACATTCCCCCTTTACATTTCCCAAGTCAAAGTTGCTCCTCCTTTTAACAATCCATCCAATAGTCAATATTCTTCACCAATACTTTAATTTAAATGAATCAATTATTTTCTCTTTGTTATTTATTGGCCAAGGTTTGCACACATCCAATGCAACTGGGGTCAGCCAGACCTTAGTTCTCAAAGTGATAACTTTGCTATTTAATATTTTACAGAGATCTCTTGCAGTGTAATTATCCAATACAATACATTTTATGATTTCTTGGGTGTTTTTTCATGGGTTTTGATTATGCACAAATAAATTAAAATTCTTGATGACTTGGTTCAATTCTCTACTTATCATGGTGTTCATTACTTGGCTTGTGAGATCTTTGACGTTCTTTACATTGAAGTTATAATCCACAATGAAGACTTTATTTTTTTTGATCTTCATCCTTAAGTGCTTCAGATCTTCTTCGATTTTAGCCCCCAAAGTGGTGTCATCTGAATGCTATAGGTTGTTAATGTGTCTTCTCTAGCTTTGATGACCTATCCTTATTCATATCAGCCAGCATCTCAGATTGTATTTTCAGCCTCCCATGCAAATACACATCGTGAATGTAGACAGCCCTGTCAAACACCTTCCCTGGTTTTAAACCATGTCATACACCATTTTCTGTTAGAACAGCTACCTTGGAGTGTAGGAAAATTTGGCACAAACTCAATATCCATTCATCATCGTGCTTCCTATCATTTGCTTTGATTCACACAGTCAAATGGTAGCTTGAGTGTTCCTGTTAGCCTGGAACCTCTGACATCTGTGGTTCAAATACCAACAGGTTTTGGTAGGTTGAGCACGTCTTGGAGAAACTTCTAGACTAAGACAGATCAGGAAGAAGGAGAGGCTAGCCACTCTTGAAAAATTAGTTACTTAAACTTTATGAGTGAAAAATAGAAGCTGCTACATAATTTTGATTCATTTGATTAAAAAACAAACTATGAAATTCAGAGTTCTTATGTCTCTTTTAAGAGAAAGCTAAAGACATGATTGTTCATACATCTGGCCTCTCCCTCATTTTCTATATTCAGGCCATATTTCCAAAGCTGATTTGAAATATAAAAAATGATCGAACATATACATCAAAAATAATCTTCTATAATGATTCATTTCATACACGCTTTTGCCCACCAACCACTCCTCTTTCATGAAATTTTGTACTTATTTTATCTCTAAGATACTTTAGTATCATGTATCTAGTCTATAGCCATATTTTATTTATTTATTTTTGGGGGGGCATCACTGCTCTCCAGTGGTGGGAGTAGAAGGCCCAGGCCCACTGCTGGAATTGAACTCCGTCCCAGTGGGCTGCAGTCACATGCACAACCACTACGCCACCAGGGCTCAGCCCTATAGCCATATTTTATTTGCCAATAATTTATTGATTCCCTATTCATTTTATGGAAAAGGACCGTTGATTTCCTTAGAATGTCTATTCACATTACCAATACTAAGCTTTTGAACAAACATTAAAGTATTAAGCCTTTTAAAGAAACATATGCACAAACTCGCATAACTCACATATAAAGGAAGATAAAAAAGAAACTGGTTCAAAAGAATGAGCTAAGAAGTCATCTGACCATATGCATTTTCTAAATCATAGACTATACCAATAAAATGGCATGCAATATATATACACCATTCTTTTACAAATAACAGAGCTTCATATATTTGTTTGCCAACTGTTCCCTTCCACAAAATGAATTTTTAAAAATGCACTATGCTATTTTTCTAGAGCAACATATTTTAAAAAAGTTGTATAACATCACTTCCAAAAATATCTCCAAGGAGGAGAGGAGAATTGGCAAACAAATGAAGAAGGTATATTTATTTGCATAAAAATGTAATGCTTTTGTAAAACACATATCATGTTTCTTGTAGAAATATCAAGTGTGCTGACATATAAAGTTCAATTTTCATGGGCCATTTAAATATCACAAGTTCTACAGTTTTTGTTACTATATATTGTTACAAGAAGTCCTCATAGACAGCGGGTTAAGTGATTGACTCTTAATTTCTAGATGGCTGGTTTAATTCTCTAAGTTTACTATGAGGCAATGACATTGACTTTGAATTTGCTACTGTAATCATATCCACAAATAATGATAGCATTTAAAAATTAAGCCTCCTACCATTGAGTCAATTCCAACTCTTATCAATGCAATAATTTTGGAGTCTGTAGCTCTTTACAGGAGAAGATCCCTCATTTTCACAAGTCGGTGGTTTCAAACATGTGTCATTTAACTCTTGGCACTCAAGGTTCCCTAGATACAGACATCATTGCTATTTTCAGCTACCATCAAGTTGGTTTCCACTCACAGCAACCCTCTGTACTAATGAAAGAAACCCCACCTGGTCCTGTTCCACCCTCACAGTTCGAATGGGTGAGCCCATTGTTACAGCCACTGTTTGAATACACTTCATGTTGGGTCTTCCTCTTTTTTGTTGAGTCTCCTCTTGACCAAGTGTGGCTTCCTTCTCCAGGCATTGGTTTATCCGATATCGTGTCCAAAGTATGTGAAACAAAGTCTCCCCATGCTTGCTGCTAAGGGACATTCTGGTTACTCTTCTTCCAAGGCAGTTCTTTTGGCAATCCTTAATACTTTCAATATTCTTTTCCAGCACCATAGTTCAAATGAATGGAATTTTCTTCAGTCTTCCTTATTTAATGTCCAACTTCCATATATAACTAAGGTGATTGCAAATAACATGGTCAGGCAGAACTTAGTCCGTAAAGTACATCCTTGATTTTCAGCACTTTGAAGACGTCATGTGCAGTCTATTTACTTGATGAAATGTGTATTTGATCTGTGGACAGCTGCTTCCATGAGCACTGACTGTGGATCCCCCAAGGTGAGAACCCCAGCAGCTTGAATCTTATAAAGATAGAGGCATTAAATAGCATGACAATCTATAGTATGCATTGGCAAAACTGAGTGAATATTTATAAGAGTCTTGAACTAGAGAGACTATAAATTCAGATACGGATACTCACCAATTGTGAGGCAATGGTAATTCACCCAAGTAGGTAGTTCTTTCTCAATTATAAAGGTGGGAAGGGGACTGAACTCCAGTGGTGTAAGTGGTTGAGTGCAGGAAAGCAGCTTGTGGGCTTAGCGGTTCAAATCTAGTGGCGGCTCTCAGGGGTGGCACTGGGCAGTGCCCACGACCACCAGGGGCAGTGATTACCCTCCCCCCCCCAAAAAAAAAAAAGCTCAGAAGAAAAAAATTATATTCTTTATAAAATGTTAGTTGGACTTTTAAAAATACATGAAAAATACATTCTGGATTTACAATATATTGATTTCCACAAAAATTATTCAGCAATGTGACCCTACATTGTAACCCTTCCATGATTCTCTGCTTCTGTGCTGGATTTAACAATTTACCACTGTGGCCACACAGAACTCAGAGGCAAATCAATTCTAGAGCCATTAACCATTGTCAGGATCATAATGCAGCAAGGATGCAGTCTTTTTAACATAGCAATCATATCTCTTTGCTCTTGAGCCTCTCAGCCACTCGCCTCATTGGTCCCTGGCCTCCTTAGGCCTGAATTGCAAAGCTCCTCAGCTCTCTCTTATGGTATTGATGCTGTGGACTGACTGTCTCCATCAATTTAGGAAGGACTCTTGCATGGATCCTTCCCACCATTCCTCTTTCTATGGTCATGGGATATATCTTTTTACCTCTGAAATGGCTCTAATCATACAGGACAAAATGAACCAGTCCCTGAGTTAGAGTACTCAACACCTACGCAGACTCCTCTCCGTCCCTGGAGAAGGACATCATGCTTGATAAAATGGAGAGGCGGAGAAAAAGAGAGGGACCCTCAAGGAAATAGATTCACAGAGTGGCTGCCACCATGGGCTGAAACATAAGAGCAATTGTGTGGATGTCACAGGACCAGGCCGTGTTCTGTTGTGTTGTACAGAGGCATGCGATGAGTAAACAGAGATGACAAGGCACCTAACAACCACAATAACACTCCTTCATTGGCAGGTTTCTCAAAGACTATGGAGAGAAGAGCCTCGTGTCCAAGACTCTGACAAGGGAAAAGGAAAGCTATCCCTGGAGAAACCCAATTTAAGTTAAGTACTTAACATGCAACAACGGTTTTTACTGAAGACTCAAATATCAGTGATCCACGAGAGTAATTATACCCACAATATGAGTTCACTGAGTTCAATGAGTCAATTCAGCCCACAATATAAGTTCATTGTCATGAGAGAGGTTGCTTTCCAGAATTAACACTTTCCGTTCTAGCAAACCAAACTCTCAGTCATCCCCTCAATGCTGGCTCACAGTGATGCTGTAGGACATGCTTCAACTACCCTTGTGAGTTTTTGAGACTGTAACTGTTTTCAGGACTAGAAAAACCCTGTCTTTCTCCCCTGGATTAGCTGGTAGTTTTGAACTGTGGATCAAAGGCCAAAGAATAATGACAACACTACTAGGACTCCAAATATAATTGGAGAGGTTGAAATGAGAAAAAGGGAGAATGACACCAGTTATCAGTGAAACATTTTATTGTTGTATTATTGAAATGTGGACCACAGACCAGTTACTCTCATTTGTAATTGAACATGGATGAAATCCATTTTTATTTATTTATTTTTTTTTGTGGGCATCATAGGCCTCTGGTGGGAGTTGGAGGCCCAGTCTTCTCTTGGAGAACTCTTGTTGGATTTGAACTGCCAGCGTAGTGGGCCACAGTCCTGTGCCACTGAGGCTCAGGCTCGAAATCCATTTTTAAAGGAATACTTGAGAATAGGAACTTTTAAGCTTAAATAATACTCTGACCACTCTAGAACATGCCAATTTGTGATCCACGTATGTGTCAAATTAAACAGGAAATACACAATTCCTGTGCATTTCACTCTGCCTGGTGAACCAAAACTTTTGAGAATTAGATGTAGCTGTGCTCAATGAACTTTTAAAAATATATGGTATATATGTATTTTTTTTGGGGGGGGGCATCATTGCCCTCTGGTGGTCATGGGAGCTACCTAGCCTTGCTCCTGAGAGCTGCTGCTGAATTTAAACCTCTAAGCCAGTGGTCCGCAGTCCCACACTCAACCACTATGCCACCAGGGCTCAGCACAATATGGTATATTTTTAAGCTATTCTTTTAGTGCTGTAAATATGCACAGAAAAATATACACCAATTAATCATTTTCCACACGAACAATTGAGTTCTTTTTGTGAAAGTTGCTGCCATTCTGTCTTTGCTTTCAGAGCAGTTCCTTGGTCATCCACAGAAACGGGCCCTGAATATTTCTGTCTATTCTTTCTAGTGGCTCTTGTCACCTTTAAGCTTGGTTTCTAAACTAGAATCAATATCTTTCTCCAGAATATGCCTGACTTACCTCAAGTAATATGAAAGCATTAATATAACTGATCACTGACTAAACATAACACATATTTTGCATACTTCCTTGGATTTCAGCTTGAAATGTCCTAGAGTGTGAAGAAAAAAAAGCAAACAAACAAACAAAAAAACTTGACTCTTGACACAGGATTGCACATTTGAAGTCATGGAACTTCGATTCAAATCTTCTTTTGAGCATGCCCATTTGAGTGCCCATGTACTCGTGTATCAATTTTATGATTGGAAGTGTAGGGATGGAGTCTAGCCTGTCAGTCTGGAGATAACCAATGATACCTCTGTGTGGGCATGACTTTCTTTGAGAATGCTGGGAAATCTCATGGTATTTCTCATTGGAAGTGAGAGACTATAGACTCAGTCTCTTGGGGACTGTCTACCGATAAGACAACATGACAGCATGCTGATTAATAGTAATTCCTGGGGACTGGAGGAGCCAGAGGAGAAGCCACATGGGGTTACCCTGATGGAACCAAACCTCTGGGGCCAGAGAAGCTACATAGGGATTTCTGCCAAAGCTGAGATGCTTCTACCGCCACTGGATACTGCTGATTAACCCTAAACCCTAGAAATGTGGAGCCATGGTAAGACCCCTTTTAGCCCCTGGATGCTTCTAATGCCACTGGATACATAAAACTCCACACCCACTGGCCTGTGATTGTCCTGGTGTCATTGCACGTGCTTCATGAGTCAGAAGGAGACTTTATAGACTGGTGTCAGATATATGGGCTAAGATCAGACTTATGACCTTGTACTGGACTGGGTTGGAATGCTTTCTCAATGTGTTATTACTTTTATATTAAAGTGACCTGATTTTAAGAAGGACAACCATTGACTGGGGGAAGGGAGGCTTCTTGGTTAAAAATTTGGTCTATATGTAGCAATACAAATTTTCATTGAATGCATAAACAGTATTGCAATATATTCATTTTAATTTTAAAATGCTGTGGGATGTTGCTAAATTGTTAAAAAACAGGATATCTGGTCAACTTACCTTATATCTATATGCATGTCAATGAATTTGTTTCTCTAGTCTACCTGGTTAACAAACCACTAAGTGTTATTTTGAGAACCAGGATATGCTTGACCCAACTAATGGCATTTTCAATTGTTTGATACACATGTGAAAGTTGGACACTGAATAAAGAGGATCAATGAAAGGGGATGCATTTGAACTGTGGATCCGGTGAAGAATTTTGAAAGTACTATGAACAAACAAAAGGACAAACAAATTTGTCTAGAAAGAAGTAAGCCCGGAATTTTGCTCATAGGCAAGGATGGTGAAGCTTCATCTTACATATTTTGGACACGCTATTAGGAGAAAGACATCCTAGTTAGTAATAAAGCAGAGGGGCAGTACAAAGGAACAGGCCCTCAAGGACATGTATTGACACCGTGGCTGCCACACTGGGCTGAAGAGCAGGAACAATTGTGAGGATGGCCCAGGACAGGAAGTGCTGCCTCTGTGGCACACAGGTCACTGAGTGGGCCCTGACCTCATAGCACCTGGCACCAACAATAAATGGTACATCAAGACTAATAGATTTGTTATTTTCGTACTCTTTGTTTTTAATGATATGTCTTCATCTAGCAGGCGTAGTTCTTTCTTTGTGAATGGATATTGCTTAAAGTGTAGACCAAGTTCTCATAATTTACATAAGTAGTGTTCAGTCACTGAAGTTTTTAATCGGTGAAGTCAATAACCCATGAATTGTCATCTACAAAGCTGTCGTGGACAAGTAAACTTTTCTTTTCTCAACAGTATTTGAAATTCTATATAATTGGCTAAATTAATGATATTAATTGAATTACCATATCCCTGTTGAGGATAAGTTGTAGTGTTTCTCACTACGATTAATAAGGGTATCTCTAAAGTGCACCAGGGCCATAAATAATCCAGAGATAGATGAATAAGTTTTGAGCTTGTGTTTACTTCTGGCCTAATGCAGAAACAATGAATTATTATGGTGTGTTCTTACTACTGGAAAGTTTTCCTCATGAAGAGAACACTGGAGATCTGGGGGCTGTAATAAAATGGGAGGAGCAAACTAGATGGGACCTACTAACAGAAGTCATAACCTCTGTGTTACTAAAGGCTTGTCTTAAAACAAGCAGTCATCGAAATAAGCTCTCAGCTAGGTACACCTGGAAGGGACACACCAGCCCATGAAATCCAAGAATTACAAATAATAAAATCCAAGACTGGAAGAGGAAATGTTTTTTGAACTTAAACTCTAAACAAAATGTTATGGATGATAGTGGAAGTCCAAAACCCATTTAAAGTACGCCTACATGGATTAAGCCTTTGGGGATTGCCCTCTGAATATTGATCATTAGAATGAATACTGAACTACTAAAGACTTATACTTACTAAATTATTAATTGTTTTCCTTTTGACCTGTTTTAAAACTGTTCTAGTTTTAAAGAAAACATTTTTCCTTCTCTATTTTGTTTATTTTACTTTTGAGCAGCTTTATTGGCACATGATTTAGGTGTCATACAATTCAAAAGTTCAATTGTTTCAATTCAATTGTACAATCAGCACTACACTAATTCTAGAAGACCCTCCCCACCCAAGATGGTCAAATTGCCTTTAAAATGATTTGTGCAATCACAATCCATTCTAATGCTCTCTACCCCACACCTGCCTTCATTATTTATTCCCCAAACCACCTTTCTGTCCTTATCATCCACACACACACACACACACACACACACACACACTCCTGTTTTCCCAATATCCCCTTGTATCAACTATTATCGTTGTGCATCTACTCCTTCTATGTTTCACAGGTAGAGGACTCAGCAGAAAAAAAATAGCAGACAAAAACACGCTAAGATGGTATAGTGGAAAACATAATAGGATGTCATGCTAAGGTGGTAAAATTAAAAATATAGTAGTATATAGAGAAAAGTACAAATAATGCTTAAGAAGGAAAAGCCTCCCATCGACATTTATAAAGGCAGGGAATTAATTTCTGTTATGGAACCAGAAAGAGATATTTGTTCCAAGAACAGATTAACATGAGCCTATTGGGAGGTCACTTGATCAAGTGCTGAATTTGATCCAGCACAATCAAGATTAAAATGGCTTCTTCCTGAGAGTAAGGCTGTTGGAGACTGTTGCTCGTGAGGAGAGTGGATCCACCAGTGGTTCAGTCTGAAGAGGCGCTCTGTGGATGGGTTTTGGCCTCCTTCTGTTTGCCTTAGCCCTGCACAAACATGGCATTCATAATGTCTGCTCTGATGCTTCTCTCCTCACTGCATTTGAATTTTGAAATTGCTATTTTTGAATCACACAAGCTGGTGACTTCTTTTGTGTGAACTTAGTTGGCTCCTCTCTTAGGTGGTTGCTTGTTTAAATACAAGTCTTTAAGACCCCAGACTGTATTCTAATGAGTAGCAGAGCACCATCTGCTTTCTTCACCATGCTTTGCTTTAGCACCCTTATCTTCACTGATCATGACAAGCAGGTGAGTATCGGGCAGGGCCATGATGTAAGAACTGATCATTTTTAAGTTGGGGCTAGGATTTAGTGTGAGCCTCAAGCCTATTCCTGGATCTGTGCCTTTTTTTTTTTAAAAAAAGCTGTATCTTGGGGTCAATACATATCTCATTTCATTCTATGAAATGTCAGGCATAATTGTAAAATATCTTCTATAATCATTTATGTTGTCCAAAACATACTTTTTCTTTCTGGATGTCATCTCACTTTTATCTCCTCACCCTTCTAACTTACCTGTCCCCCCAGATCTTTGTTATATTTTCTTTCCTTGTAGGCTCAACATTCCTGGGATACATTTACTGAAAATTAAAGAAATTAATACCCTGTCAAGAGGGTGATCCCCAATGGCAAGGTACGTCTAGGGTACACTCTGATAGAATTTAGCATCAGCAGATTATAAAAGAATGGCTGTCACAGATTGCCTGAATGGCTTCATACTACACACAGGGTGTTGATATACAAAGTGTGTGTTCACCTGTTGTACACAGTTCTTGATACTGCTATCTTCTTCTACCTGACACCTGTGTTTTCCAGATTAAGTTCTCAGGTTATAAGTGTGT
>PVJH01012371.1:0-64729 GCA_004026705.1 Nesogale talazaci
CAAATCACATTGCCCTATTCCCTACTCACTGCCAGTCACCTCCAGAATGAAATTTAAAAGATTTCCACAAGGAAAAGCCTAGTCATCATCAGGTACACAATTTAGAGGCATTTAATACATTGGCAATTCTGTGCCCCACCACATCTCTCTAGTACTAGAGCTTCTTTTCCAGCACCCCAAGAAGAAAGCCGAAGCCAATTAGCAGTTACCCTCCATGCCCCTCTCCTCACAGTTCCCTGGCAATTGCTCATTTGCATTTGTCTCTTTGGATTTACTCGGTGAACTGGCTTTTAACAGGATGCCAAGACAGTTAATAGGGTATGAGTCATTTTTCAACAGTTGTTGCTGAGACAACTCTTTAGCCATACGTACTATATAGAACAACAATATCATACCATGTCTAAAAATTAATTAAATGAATAAAAAACCTCACATAAAAGGTAAAACTATAAAATAAATATATGAGTAAATGTTCCTGATCCTAGGCTAGGCAGCTGTTTCTTGACTATCACAATAAAAACAGAAGCAATAACTAAAAACAATTCCTTAGTAGTATTTTCTCAACATGCTACATGCTTGTATTTTAAAGATAACAAAATTAGAAAAAGAATCCACAGAATAATTTTATCTGATAAGGGACTAAACATCCAGAATATTGAAAGAATCCTTACAATTCAAAAAAAAAGAAGAAGAAGAAGAAGAAGAAGAATGCTAAGCCCCAGTGGCGTAAGTGGCTGAGTGCGGGACTGTGGCCCGCCAGTGGGCTTGGCGGTTCAAATCCAGCGGCAGCTCTCAGGAGCAGCGCTGGGTGGCTCCCACGACCACCAGAGGGCAGTGATGCCAAAAAAAGCAAACAAACAAAAAAGAAAATGACAAATATGCCAATTAAAACTTAGACAAAAGACTTGCATTCACTTTTCTCAAAGGAGATATACAAATGACCAAGAGCCATGTGAAAATGTCTATTATGATTATTTACTAGGGAAATGCTAAATAAAACCACAATGAGTTACCACTTCAGATTCATTGACTGACCTGGAACCCACTCCCAATGGAATGGATTTTGACCCACAGCTGATACTATAGGATAGGATAGAGAGGTTCCACAAGCCTGTAATCTTTAGAGCCCTGGTGACATAGTGTTACATGGTGTGCTAACCACAAGTCAGCAGTTCGAAACCACCAACTGCCTGATTGGAGAAAGACTAGGCTTTCTACTCCTGTAAAGACACAGACAGTCTAAGAAACCTATAGGGCTAATTCTATTCTGTCCTATAGGATCCCTATAACCCAGAATTGACTTGATGGCAGTGACTTAACTGTTCCAGAACTGGATTTCCATGTCTTTCTCTGGCATAGTTACTGGTGATGTTCCAGCCACCAACCTTTCAGTTAGCAAATGAGCTTTTTAACTACTGGGCCACACGCATCCTGTCCCACTTACTAGGACAGCTATAAAACACAAAAAGAGGGCTAAGAGCAATTGGTGGTGAAGATCGAACCCTCATAACTGCTGGTGGGAATGTGAAGTTGTGCATCCCCTTGTGGGAAAGAATTTGGTAGTTCCTCAATGAATTGCCCATTGAGTTCCCATAAAGCTCAGGCATTTCTCTCCTAGATAATTTCATTCCAAGATAGACAAACACCTATATTCACATACTCACCAAAGAAAGCAAACTCACTGCCCTCCCGTGATGCCGACTCACACCAACCTTACAGACCAGGGGAGAAGTACTCCTGAGTTTCTGAGACAAAGTGAAGCCACGCACCAAACTCACTGTCATCAAGTTGATTCTGACCTACAATGACCTTCTGAAACAGGGCAGAACTGCCCCTGTGGGTTTCTGAGATTGTACCTCAACAGGAGTAAAACACCTCATCTTTCGCCCTCGGAATGGCTGGTGGTTTCAAACCTCTAACTTTCTAGTTAGTAATCCAATGCACAACTAATTCCTTTTGCCACCAGTGCTCACGGACATCAGCCACTAAGTGTCACATATTATATGAACCCATGTGTGTGAAATGTCCACATTAGGCCTATCTACATTAAATATTTTAGGGTTTGCCTACAAGTGAGTATAACCAGGAGACTGGAGAGTGTTGGCAAAGGGTCCATAATTTCCCTTAAGGATAATGAAAATATTCTAATATCAATTGTGATGATGAATGCACCGTGAACTCACTACAAGCCAATGCACACGTAAAATGGTGTTCAAATTTTAGAACCAAAGTCCATTAGTGGTAACATGATGTAAGAGAGGGAGGGGTATTAAAGAGCCAGTATTACTTAAGTAGCATAGAACTTTTATGAATATTTGAAAATAAGGAAACAAATGTGGTTATTGTTGTACAAGATGGTGACCGTAATGTCCCTCCCTGACTTGTACATGGTAAAAAACAGTTGAACTGCTTTGCTACTTACAAAGGGGCTTCAAAAAGTTCAGATAAAAATCCCACTTTTATTTCCATTTTATGTGAACTTTTAAAAGCCTCTTCAGGTATTTCACAATCCAAACTGAAAAAGAAACTGTTTAAAAATTACCAGAGTCTTTCAGAAGTCTATACTGAGGTTTACATATCATTGCATAACATTTAGTGTTTGCTTCAAAATAGTTGGAGGTTGTGTAAAACTAGCTAGTGGGAGTAGAGTGATGCTGGGTAATGGGATGTGTGGAGGTCAAACAAACTGTTCTCTCTACTTTGGTATATCTGAAATGCTTTATAATAAAAATGTTTCCATTTTTTAAGCACACAAAGTCTTGGTAAGGAATTAGCAAATGCAAATCTTGAATATGAGAGCTTAAAGCTGTAAACCAAATACATTGGGCCTGAGGGGTATCTACAAGCCCTGGGAGCAGCTGTAAAACTGCACTGTACTTTGAAAGCTGCCAGGGTTAACAGACAAGCCAGAGCCCAGGTTTTCTGAGAAGTTGAACTGGTTGTGAGCCACACACATAGCTCCCCTCCCCAATTCAACTGAAGGCTCTGCCCCGCAGACTACACCTTCAGAGAACAGCTGATTAGAAGTTCCATCTTCTGCTTCTTCAAAAAAGGCCTCCCTGCCGTGGAGTTCATTTCAACTCATAGCGACCCTCTAGGACAGGCTAAAACCGTCCCTGTGGGTTTGGGAGGCTATACGGGTGTAAAAGCCTTGTCAAGCAGCTGGTGGTTTCCAGCGGCTGGTGGTTCGAACTGCTGATCTTAGCAGCCCAATGCATCACTACTCCTTGTTTTGAAGACAGTGGTGATGCAAATGCTAATCCACGCCACTACAATCTACACGCAAAGTCGTCAAAATGACAAATGTTATGTTATATATATTTGGACACCATAATTTTTTTGTGTTTTTTTAGGCATCACTGCCCTCTGGTGGTGAGAGTAGGAGGCCCAGCCTTTGCTCCTGTGGAGCTGGAATTGAACCTCCATCCCAGTGGGCCTCAGTCCTGCGCACAACCACTACGCCACCGGGGCTCAGCCCCCACCATCAATTTAAGAATGGGTTAAGCCTCTCCCAGGTTGCAGGGACTCTCAGACACAGCACTTGGATTAAGGCTGCAGTGGTCAGTTGCCAGTGAGTTGATTCCTACTCACGGAGACTTCACCTGAAGAGTTTAGCTGCTCCTTGGTGTTTTTAAGGCTGTGTGTCCTTCAGACATCGATCTCAAAGCCTGTCTTCCTACCGAAAGTGTAACTGGGGCGGGGGAATATTTTTAACTACCCATCTTTCAGTTGGTAGAAAAGTAGATAAGCCTTTAACTGTTTATACCACCTAGGGACCTGTGAGAACGCAGTGAAATTTGCTAAGGAGAAGACATCATTTTAGTCTTCAAATCACTCCCATAAGTGATATTTCAAGTGTCCGGCACATGGTCAAAGACAACCAGGCACACAAAGAAACTAAGCATGAGGTGACAGCAACAGGAAAAGCAGGCAGCAGAAAGAAACCTACAAGAAAATTCAGATATTGGAATGATTACACAAGGTTAACTGAGTCTAATCAAATAAAACTAAGCTTGAAAATTTTGATGGCTAACTAGAAATACTGAGATAAAAAAACGGAATGACGGGGCTGAGCCTCAGTGGTGTAAGTGGTTGAGTGTGGGACTGTGGCCTGCGGGCTTGGAGGTTCAGATCCAGCAGCAGCTCTCAGGAACCGCGCTGGGTAGCTCCCATGACCACCAGAGGGCAGTGATGCCCCAAAACAAAAAACAAAACAAAAAAATGTTAAAAAAAACTGAATGAGAATGATCTCTAAACAATTAATGAATTTCAACACATATTAAGAGAGAAAACAAGAAAGGGGGTGGAGGAAGAAAGAGAGAAGAAGAAAGAAGTGAAGGGAGGAAAATAGAGAAAACACTAAAAAGTACCATTTAGTACCATTTAGTGTGCTACCTTCTATGTAGAGGACAATGGTGAGTTTTTGCCGTCCATGCAGGAGACCTGGGATTAACTCCTGGTCAAGGTACCTAGTGCGTAGCCGCCACCCATCTGTCAATGAAGGCTCCCGCGTTGGTGCTATAATGCTACACTGGCTTCAGTGAAGCTTCCAGATTAAGACTCGAAAGAAAGATCTGATGATTTACTTCTGACATTCAGCCCGTCAAAATCCTGTGGCTCACAATGGTCTGATCAGCGCTATGGGTCAAGGGGATGATGCAGGACTGGATATGCTCTGGGGCTGTCTACCAGGAAGGCAATGGTAGACGCTACTTCTGCTGCTCAGGTGAGCAGAGCAACAGGTAAGGTGGACCTGAGTGTGCATCACCGTTCTGTCTTTACTCACTTCCTCTTTCCTAGTTCCGGAAGCTGCCCACTCGACAGGAGCAGTGACAAGAATAATTGCAAGTGGGCTCACATACTGTGTTCTCACAAATCACACATCTTATTTTACAGAACGCATTAAGGATGGTAAGCAATGTATACCTGCCTGTACTCTCTGATTTGGAAGGGAAACATTGGATGAGTTAAACACACACAAATGGTTTCTACAGACAGAAGATGAGAGTAGGGTGTGGAGGAGAAATTTCCATAGATTTTGTGCTACACTGACTACAAGCCTTAGAAGATAAGAGTTAAGTACAACCTGATGATGTCTCCCTAGGTGTGTGGCCTATTTGACAGCCAGAAAATGGGAGGCCAAAAAGAACTTTTTTCTCCTTCCTGTTAATATGGATTTTGCATCTGTCATATCCTCCTCTGGTTCACTGAACTTGGGTCATGGCTCACCATTATTTCCTGCCAATACAGGGAGCTATAACATCTGATTTAACCAAGCTGATTGCCTCCTCCACACTGCGTTCTTCCAGCTTCCCAACCCCCCGTAGTCACACAAGTCAGGAAAAGCTTCTAGATTATCAACTGTCACGCAACTTTGAATCAAACTGGACTTAATCACTTCAACTCTGGGAGCCACTTTTTCTTGATATAAACTTCTCTCTTTCTCTAGCCATGTCTAGGTGTGACTAGTTTTACTTCCCTGGAGAATAAAGCCTAGTAAACAGAGTTTACAATTTAGTATCATACAAATGTTTAAAATGTTAAACAGCAAAGGCTTTACCTTGAGGACTAGAGTATACCTGATCCACAAAAGGGTATTTCAAGCACTGCACATATATGTGAAAGCTGGATAGTAAGAAATTCGAAGATTGATGTCTCTGCATTATGGTGTTTGTGGAGACTATTGAATATATTATGAGAAGGACAAATGAATCTGTCTTAAAAGATGTACAGACAGAATGAGCCTTAGAAGTGAAGATGGTGAGATTTTGTCTCACTTATTTTGGTTCACATTAGCAGGGGGACCAGTCTCTGGAGGAGGACGTCAGGGTTGGCAAAGTAGAGGTTCCATGAAAAATAAATATCCACACAGCTGCAACAAAGGGCTCAAACATAGGAAAGACTAAGGATGACAGAGATTCATTCTATTACACATAAGGGCAGTATGGGTTGTAACCAACTCAACAGCACCCAGTAACTTCCGAATATTCTATACATTATGAATAAAATGAAAGAAAAAAAGCACTCTTCAAAACATGAAAACAATCTATGTAAAACACAGTACTTGTACTGTTCATTCTTAATAGGATATAGTCCTGGGGCATAAAGAACTAAAAACCTTAAAAATTTTCATCTAGTCATCTCATTATTAGTAGCAATATTATTAATTTGAAGGAATATTGTATAATGTATAATAAATCAGAAAGTAGTAAAAAGGCAAGTAAAAAAAAGGTTAAGACAATAAAAAACCACTAATCAATATGGTCTAAAGTTAATCTGTATAGTTAAAAATGTGATTTTTATTCAGCTATGAAGATCAGTGAGTGATTTTAAAAGCATGCACATTTTTTCCCCACCTGATCTTTGACTATTTTTCAAAATCTCTCTTGGGTCATGGTGTAGTCTAACCCAGTGGCTTGCCACCCTTGCTGTGTATCACAATCCTGATACGAGAAAAGCAGATCCTGGCTATTACACCAGGGTTATTCAATCAGAACCTCAGAATGTGATCAGCCAAGAACGTATACTGTGGAAAAGCACCCGAAGTCATTCTACTGCTGATTCAGGATTGAAACCAGCGCCGCACACCTATTTCACATATCTCAAGCATAGCATACTCGAACACAGGGGTCAGAGCAAACCACAGTCCATTGGTCAGATCTAGCCTAATGTCTGTTTCTATAAATAAAATTTTATTCAAGCACAGCAAAGGCTGTTTACACATCATCTCTAGAGGCTTTCATGCTATAATGACAAACTTGAGGAGCCTTAACCATACCGGCAGCTAACCGGCAGCTAAGCGTACTTACTAACTGGCCCTGTTTGAGAAGCCTGGCTGACTGCTACTCTAACCTATCTTTACACTATGCTTCTGTACCTTTTCACTAATATTGCACCTGGCAAGTATATGTCCACCCTTTAGGACCACTTCCAGTATGCCTGAACTGGGTTAGCATCCTCTGTATATTTGTTCTTCATTCCGTCCACATCCCCATGTCACACTGCGGGTCAGACTTTACTCCTAGATGCCTGCTCAGTGACTGCCTCTCCAACTAGACTTGAAGCTCTGGGAAGACAACACTTGTCTTGTTCCCCATCATGCCCAGTTCACTGTTCGCATACACTAAACATGTAGTCAATGAAGAGCTCTCCCACTTAGTATAGGATTTTTCCCTTCCAATTTGTTTATCAATATTCATCAATATTCTGCATCCCCATCCTCCTATTAAAGCACTTGTAATCTCATGCTGTCATGCCATCCACCCACTTAATAAGCACACCATTTGAGATATTCCCCTAAGTCACTAAAAGTTGAAAATGATAATGCTGGTGATAAAGTCCTGAGGAGCATCTCCCCCAGTATTTGGCTAAGAATTGAATTCTTAAATTGTCTAACCTACACTTTCCACCATATCTAGTAGGATTTTATGATCACTCCCATTCCTGTGAAGTGTTCTCTTGGTGGGCACCACCTCCTCCCCACCAGGACCTAACAAATCACTCCCTTATATTTCCTGTAACTACACATTTTGCCATGTCCCCACGGCACCGCAGTTATTTGATTCTAAGTTTGTCTGTGCTACAAGGTCAAGCTCTTGGAGCAGTCACTTCACATATCTTTGAATCCTCAAGAACCTAGCACCGAACCAAATGAAACCAACTGCCATTAAGACTATTCTAACAGCAATGCTTTGGGATAAAGCAGAACTGCTCCATGGGATTTCCAAGTTGTAATCTTTACAAAAGCAGACTGCCACATCTTTCTACTGCAAAGCAGTTGGGGGTGGTGAACTGTTGACCTTTCAATGGGCAACACAGTGCTTATACCACAGAATCACCAAGGGTATCTAGAGCCCAGTAGAAAGAACAAAATTTAGTTGGTGTGGCAGTCATGTGATTATGTTAATTTTATAATTGAAATGCAGGGGTGGAGTCTAGCCTGTTAATCTGGAGATAGCCATTGAGTAGCCGATGAGGCCTCTATGTGGGCATGGCTTTCACCTGAGACTCCAGGGAAATCTCGCGATATTTCCCTCGTGAAGATGAGAAGCTATCTTCCCCAGTTGTTGGAAGTTAGTGAGAGAGATGATTACCCACAGGCAACACAGAATGGCAGTGGCGGGGAAGCTGGAGTAGCCAGTGGAGAGACCACACGGCTTTGCCCTGATGAAGACAGACCTCTGAAGCTGGAGTGGCATACTGTTGATGGACCTGAGCCCTGGAAGCGAGGAGCCATGGGGAGACCCCTGCCAGTGCCAGAATTCTGCACCCACTGACCTGTGACTTCCTGAGTCGGAAGTAGACTTTATAGACTGATTTCAGGCATATGGGTTATTATTGGACTTATGACTTTGCACTGGACTGGATTGGGATGCCTTCTTAAAGTCACATTTCTTTTGTATATAAACCCTTTCCTTATAACTATATGCTTGTCTCTGAAATTTGTTCCTCTAGTCTATCCGGACTAACTCTGTTGGTATGGCAGCTCTTTTTTCTGCCATAACAGTATTGCTACAAAACTCTGAAACTCCTTTAGATACTCTTACCTGGAGCAGAAAGGACACCGCATATCCAATGAGAGCAGGATTATGAACTAAATTTAAACCATGTCTATAATTTGTTAGTCCAGCTTCTTCTAGGATCCTGCGGTCAATAGCTATGACTTCATGGTAGGTATCTTTCTGGTAGAACTTGGATTTCCAAAAGCAACCAACCATGGCTGTCAAATAGCGGTTAAATTCTTGATAGATCTTATTGCTGAAATTGAACAGACTCTGATTCTATTGGAAATGATAAAAAGAAGTTGTTACTATCAATGGTTCTTTGCTTCTTATCCCTAATAGGTCATAAATATTTATACTCAAGTTGTTTTGTTTTCTATGGAAATCATTTTATTGGGGGCTCATGCAACTCTTTATCACAATTCATACATACATTATGTCAAGAACATTTGTACATACATTGCCATCATTTTCAAAGAATTTTCTTTCTCCTTGAACCCTTGGTATCAGCTCTTTTTTTTTCCTCCCTCCCTCATGAACCCTTGGATATTGATAAATTATCATTATTTTTCCATGTCTTGCACTGTCCAATGTCTCCCTTGTACACCCTTGTCTGTTGTCCATCCCCCTGGGAGGGGCTTATAGGTAGGTCATTGTGATCAGTTCCCCCATTCTTCCCCCCTACACCTTCCCCTTATTCTCCTGGCATGGCTACTCTAAATATTGGTCCTGAAAGAAAAATGGGTCCATAAGCAAATGTGTTGGAGAAAGCAGATGGCGCCCAGCTATAAAGGATATAGTGTCTGGGGTCTTAAAGGCTTGAAGGTAAACAAGCAGTCATATAGCACAGAAGCAACAAAGCCCACATGGAAGGAGTATACCAGCCTGTATATCATTGTGAATGAGGAGGAGTGCAAATTGGGGACCCAAAGCCCATCTGTGGGCAACTGGACATCCCCTTACAGAAAGGTCTCGGGAAGGAGATGAGCCAGTCAGTGTACAGTATAGCAACGATGAAACATACAACTTTCCTCTAGTTCTTAAATGCTCCTCCCTACCCCCCCTCCCTGCCCTACTATCATGATCCCAATTCTACCTCACAAATCTGGCAAACCAGAGGATGTACACTGATACAGACAGGAAAAGGAAACATGGGGACTCCAGGACAGATGAAACCCTTAAGACCAGTGGTAAGAGTGTTAATACCGGGAGGTTGGAGGGAAGGTGGGGTAGAAAGGGGGAACCAATTACAAAGACCTACATATAACCTCCTCTCTGGGGGATGAACAACAGAAAAGTAGGTGAAGGGAGACACTGGGCAGTGTCAGATACAAAAAAATAATAATAACTTATAAATTATCAAGGGTTCATGAGGGAGGGGTAAGTCAGGAGGGGGGGGGTAATGAAGAGCTGATATCAAGGGCCCAAGCAGAAAGCAAATGTTTTGAGGATGATGATGGCAAAAAATGTACAAATGTGCTTGACACAATGGATGTATGTATGGATTGTGACAAGTGTTGTACGAGCCCCCAATAAAATGATTTTTTAAAAAATGTATTGAAAGGAAGAGTGGATGAAGGGAGATGTTGGACAGTGTAAGATATGTTTAAATAATAATAATTTATAAATTATCAAGGGTTCATGGGGGGAGGGGGAATGAGTTGATACCAGGGGCTTGAGTGGAATGCAAATGTTTTTAGAATGATGGCAACAAATGTACAGATGTGCTTGAAACATGAATGTATATATGGATTGTGATAAGAGCTGTAGGAGCTCCCAATAAAATGATTAAAAAATATGTATTGTTCCCAAGGAATTTATCTGTTCTACATTCTCTGTTTCCAGCTCTTATATGAAACCATGTACTTTCTCTGGTCTAGCCAGATTTGTAAAGTAGAATTAGGGTCATGATAGTGGGGGATGGTGGGGAGGAAGCATTAAATAACCAGAGGAAAACCCTCTGGTTCCCTTTCCCATCGGATCAAAACACTGGTCTGGCTGGTCATAAAAGGAGGAAAAGAAACACTGAAGCTGACCTCAGTGCTCTTGGAGTTTGGGCTAGTTTCAGACAGGACAAAAAAAAAAAAAGAACCAGACAAAAGCTGAATGCATCATTCGTGCTATACCGCACCCGACTGACCCATCTTCTTCCCACACCCCTTCTGTAAGGGGATGTCTAATTGCTTAAAGATTGGCTTTTCTACACCCACGTTTCAAACAGTGGTGATTCAACACAGGGATTTAAATCCTTACCTCCTTTATAAAGTCATATTTCTTTACAGCAGTCAGATTTTTATGATACCTAACAAGAAGAATAAAAATTTACAATGTGCACAAAATAAAATTTTAAATATAAATATATGAAAATATAATACACATAAATAAATAAATAGCCAGCTATCTAATGAAGGTTTTTACTCAGGACAAAATTAACAGTGGTTCTTATCAGCATTTCACACTTTAAGATGTGCACCTGATTATATGCATATTATACTTGAAGCAAAAGTGAAAAAAAGGGCTGAGCCCTGGTGGCGTAGTGGTTGTGTGCAGGACTGTGGCCCACTGGGTTGGAGGTTCAAATCCAGCAGCGAGGCTGGCCTCCTACTCCCACCACCAGAGGGCAGTGATGGCCCAAAATCAAAAAAGTGAAAAAAAAATGGAGAATGTTTTGCATGTTTTCTTACCAAAAAATGCAACAGACTCATAAGAGCAGTCAGTCATTTAGCTAGAATGTCATTTCCTCATGAGAGAAAAGCAGTGGAACAGAAAGGAATGGGAGGCTTCGAAATGCTGAATTTTCTTGCCTGCCAACTATAATCTAATTAGATTTTAAACATTTTAACTCTGTGACAGTCCTACAAGTGATGCCAATGGAATCTATATTTGTGGCCTAAAGAGTCATTTTAGTCTACAATTGAAAGAATTAGGGGGGGGGTGCTGAGCCCCGGTGGCGTAAGTGGTTGAGTGCGGGCCTGCGGCCTGCTGGCTTGGCGGTTCAAATCCAGTGGCGGCGGCTCTCAGGAACAGTGCTGGGTAGCACTCACGACCACCAGAGGGCAGTGATGCCCAATAAAATAAAACAATGAACAATAAAATAAAAAACAATAAAATAAATAAAAAAACAAAAACCAAAAAATCAGAAGACTGTCAGGTGAGCTGACCCAGGGTAAAAAAGAAAAAAAGAAAGGATTAGAGGGGATGAGAGATAATGCTTACAGTTTTGTAAGACAGGCAATAGCTCTCCTTATCTCTCAGAAAGTAGTCATTTTATCAGAGAAGCTACACAGACCTAAATCAGTTACTGGCAAATGATTAATTTTTCTTTGGAAAAAATTCTGTAACACATGATTATTACAATTACTGGGGCTGAGCCCCGGTGGCGTAGTGGTTGTGCGCGGGACTGCGGCCCACTGGGATGGAGGTTCAATTCCAGCAGTGGGGCTGGGCCTCCTACTCCCACCACCGGAGAGCAGAGATGCCCCCCCCCAAAAAAAACAATTACCGATGCTGTGTGCAGCAAAAGACCCTTCACTACAAATATTTTTATTCCATATTCCCCATAGTGATATTTTTTAAAAAAGATACAGTGATCCTCAAATAAAGTTATCTTTTCTATTTCCATAGATCTTGACAGAAAATAAAAAAGGGAGTTTTATTATCATTGAAAAAATGAAGATAGTGCTATCATGTACTAATTAATAAAATGGCTTTCAACAAAAGGATTTATACCTGTACATAATGTAACAGAGCTGGTTGAGAATACAGGCATCCAGGCTGAAGAGTGCAGCGTAGAAGATTCCCAGAGGAAACATTTCCATTATTGGAATATTGTAATTTAGATATATGTCACACACCTTAGGGGAAGAATGGTAACATTAGTACAGGTAATTTCCCCGGATCTCTCAACCAAGTTCTCCTAAAGAATCGCAAGTGTAAGACAACCAGTAGAAGAGCAGCAGGTTAGGGACGGCCCAATTCACAAACAGAAACAAGTCATAAACCTGTTTCAAAATACTCCTCTTTCATGCCCTTGGACTAGAGAGGTGACTAGTCTGGCCTGCAGAGAGCATGCAGGGAAAGTGGATTTCTGCCAACACAGTGTGGCTGTGGTTGTTAGGTGCCGTCGAGCCAATTCTGACTCATAGCCATCCTAAGGACAACAGAACAAAATATCTTTACATGCTCAAAAATGCCAACACAAAGAACCTCACCAAAGACATGTAGTGAAACACATACACCTCTCTCCAAACACCAACCTTTACCATAGAACATTATTTCTCAAAGACCATTATTAAAATCTTTTATTTTCATTTTCTGGGGATAGGGCTTAGCACTAGGGGAACAAAGTTAAGAAGGATAAACAAAATGTCAATCCATCTGAAAAGCAAAGGGGTATGCTTCCAATGCAAGACAATCAAGTATTAGTGAAGAGAAGTAGTCGGGCAAATTGAGATCAGTGGGCAGTTTCTGGATATTAGTTCTGTCCAGGTTGACTAGCATAAGACAATGGAGAGGAACAAAACAATTAAGATACCAGGTACCGGGAGATGAGAATGAAGATCTGAAGAAACAAGTTGGTGAAAATGCTTTGCTGTTGCCTGGGGTTAGGGATATATAATAGATGAGCAAAAACTAAAACCAGAGGACAAATTTCGATCTAGGATCTGATTCATTATATTAGTATAGGTAAATGTCCCTTTGTTTTTGTTTTGTTGTTTTTTAGGCATCACTGCCCCCTGATGGTGGGAGTAGGAGACCCAGCCTTGCTTCTGGAGAGCACTGCTGGATTTGAACCTCCAGCCCTGTGGGCCCCAGGCCTGGGCACATCCACTACGCCACTGGGGCTCAGCCTGGTAAATGTCCCTTAAAGTAGTACATGGACCAAATTTTTATAAAAGTATCTATCTACTTTGTTTTGTAAAAGTCATTTGCTCAATCAGGAATACAATTATTGTAACTGTACTTTATATGCTAAAAAGGCCAAGGAAATTAAATGACTATTCATAACATTTAAATAATAGACCATTACAATGGACAGCCATCACAAAAATCTAAACAGGGGGAAATGGGCTAGGTAGTACCTTCTCGTAGAAATCCAAAATAAAATGCATCAAGAATGGACGGTTGCTCTCCAAGCGCAATCCATTAATGGACAACCACCCTACATAGTGAATCAGTTTCAACACAGAGTTTGTGGATTCACGTATAGTTGTCTCTCTGTAAAAGGAACACATGACATTCCGATTGATATAAACAAAATTGTTTACTAAAACTGTGATATAGCAGAATTGAGAAGTGTTATAGAAAACTCCTATTAGTGTGCCAACACAAAATGCTGTTTTAAAGCAGCAGTGAGGTAAACTTCAAACTGTGTATTTAGCCCTCTAGGAAACCACTGAAACTGAATCTGAGAAAATGCTCGGCAATCCCATTTTCCCAGTAAATATGAGTAAGAAAATCATCCTTTAATTAATTTCAACACAGATTTACAATGTTACCAATGCCCAGGTATCCCCACTATCGAGGACTACATTCTGACTCATAGTGACCGTGGTAGTCGCCTAATCTGGTGCCAATTTGAGGAATAAGAGTGTTAGGGGTGGAGTCTAGCCTGTCAATCTGGAGACAGTCAATGAGACCTCTGTGTGGGCATGGCTTTCTCTGAGAATTCTGGGAAATTTCATGGTATTTCCCCTGAGGAAGTGACAGACTATCGGCTGTTTCTGGAGACGCTCTACTGACAAGACACAAGGCTGATTCTCTGTGAGCATTCCCGGAGAAGCCACATGGGCCTACCCTGATGGAACCAGAGCTCTGAAGCTGGAGAAGCCAAGTAGAGACCCCTGCCAGGGCTGAGCTACTTACTTACAATGCCACTGGATCCAACGACTTCTACCCACTGACCTGTGATCATCCTGCATTCGGCAACATTGCATGTGCTTTGTGAGTCTGAAGAGGATTTTGTAGATTGGTACTGGACATATGGGCTTACATCGGACTTATGGGCTTGCAATGGACTGGGTTGGGATATTTTCTCAATGCTCAATTGCTCTTGCATATAATCCTCTCCCTTACATGAGTGTCTCCATGTATTTGTTTCTCTAGTCTACCTATAGAGTAGTACAAGCGACCTTGTGGGACAGAGCAAAAGCACCTCAAAGGGGTGCCGAGGCTGTAATTGTTAGACGCAGACTGCCTACTGTTCTCCTAGAGCAGCTGGTGGGTCCACATCACTAACCATTTGGTTAGGAGTCACACATTTAACCACTGTGCCTCTGAGGCCCCTCTTCAGACACTTAACAGTCACCATATGATTAGTCTCTAATAATTGATAAGCACTGAACGCTAACAATCCTCAATTACAGAAATCATTGAGTGATACAGGCATAGAAAAAACACTAGAAAGTGAGCATCCCGTTACCAAAATGGGGGTGCTGAGAATAGAATCTAGAAAGGAACAAAAGAATAATGTAGAAAAAATGAAAACTAATTTCAACCAATCCACATACTGGTTGAAAGAATAAACATTAAATGAATTTGGAAATTACTTCCTAGGATGGCAATAACATTGTGGCCCCATTTATTTAACATTAAAGCATACAAACCAAAACTCAGTATTGCCTATATTCTTCAGCTAAAATAGTCACACAAAAGAAAACAAAAGGATGACGATAACAACAACAAAAATCCAATGTCTGGAAAAAATATATAAATAAGTAAAAAATAAACAATAATTCCAAATGAAAAAATCTGTAAATAGTTCAAAGTCTGGTTGTTGACCTCCAGGAGTGTTCCCCAGATGAGTGTGATGGGGTTCCACATCCTGGCCCCTAAGTATATCCTTGGTGCTCCCTCAGAACTCCATGCTCTGCTCTTCCTTCTGCTCTGCTGCAGGCCCTTGCCTTGATGTGGTGGAGTCAGACTGGGTGCATTCCCGACCGTTTCTCCAGTGTTGTCCCCGGAAGGCCTTGGGTCAGCGAGACACTGTATTTCATAGTAGGAATGACCATATAGTTCTCTGTGGAATGACTGTTCTGAGTGGGGAGATCTTTCTTGAGGCTCGATGGGCCAGGATGCACTCCCCTCTCTCTTCCTCCACCTTCAGGACAGATGATCCCTTCAGGACCAGTGGTGAGAGTGGTGATACCGGGAGATTGAAGGGAAGGTGGTGTAGAAAGGGGGAACCAATTTCAGGGATCTACATATGACCTCCTCCTTGGGGTATAGACAACAGGGAAGTGGGTGAAGGGACACATCGGACAGTAGACGATACGACAAAATAATAAGAATTGTAAATTATTAGGGGCTCATAGGGGAGAGGAAAGGAGGGGGAAATATGGGTAGCTGATACCAGGGACCTAAGTAGGAGGATGTTTCGAGAATGATGGTGGCAACAAATGTGCAAATGTGGTCTGAATGCAATTGATGTATATATTGATTGTGATATGAGTCGTATAAGCCCCCAATGATTTTTTTTAAAAAAGAAAAAAGTGCTAATATACTTGCATTTTAAGTTTAATTCAATCCAGTCCTAAAACTGATTTAGGAAAATTTTGGCATCTTTTATTCTTCAAAGTAAAAATGAAGCCTGGGTATTTTATATTATTTTAAAATTCAATGGACTGAGTCTTTTTAACTAGATCTATGCAAAACTGGTTTAATTTATCCACTCTTCAATCCACCCTATCCTTCTTTAATCTACTGTTAAGTGCACAAGAAAAGGGTATACCTTCAGATATGATTATCTCATTTCATAAATTTTCCCTCTGTAGCAGTCACGTAATCTGGGAGTCTAGCCTGTTAATCTGGAGATAACCAAGGAGACCTCTGTGTGGATATGGTCTCCTGAGAATCCCTGGTAAATGTGGTAATTCCTTCTTGGAGGTGAAAACATCATCTCTCTCGGTTCAGTTCCTTGGAGAACTGCTTTCTACTGACAACACTCGCTGCCTGAGAGGCTCGACTGACAAGCCTGGCTCCCTGCGAGACATCCCTGAGGAGAAGCCACATCAACCGACCCTGATACAGCCAGAAGGCTGGACCTAGAGAAGTCACGTGGAGACTCCTGCCAGTTCGGAGATGCTTATACCACTACTGAACCCAAAGACTTTCTACCCACTGGCTTGTGATCGTCCTGCATTTGGCGTCATTGTATATGCTTTGTGAGTCTGAAGAACTTTGTAGATTGTTGTAGGATATATGGGCTAATATTGGACTTGTGGACTTGATCTGGGCTGGGATGTTTTCTTTCTTTTTTTTTTTCTTTTTGGGGGGGGAGGGCATCACTGCCTCTGGTGGTCGTGGGCGCTACCCAAAGCTGCTCCTGAGAACCGCCGCTGGATTTGAACTGCCAAGGCCGCGGGCTGCAGTCCCGCCCTCAACCACTTATGCCACCAGGGCTCAGCCCCGCTGGGATGTTTTCTTAATGTACAACTATCCATTATATAAAACCTTTTTTTTCTTATATCAAATACTTTTTTCCAGCAACACAAATAGTGATTATATACATTAAGTATCCAGATGGAATACACGCAAATCCAACTGATACATGGGAAGAGACGATGGAGAAAGGAACTATGAGCACCTGAAAGCAGGCCAGGGGCTGGCTATGGAGCAGACCATCAACTGTTCATATGTAAGCTCAAAAAAATTAAAACAAGTCCTTGAGAGTCAAAATATGACCAAGTCTAGTTTATGTGAATTTGTTTGTGATGCATAGGGGTTTATTGGCATGCAATTATTATATCATGCAATTCAACAGTTCAGTCATATCAAGAAGAGTTATACAATCATTACCACAATGAGTTTTAGAACATTTTCTTCCTTCTTGTACATATTAACTCCTCATTCCTCCCCAACTCCTCTGCTTTACCTCCAAGGAACCATTAATCCAGTTCCTGCCTCTGTAGATTTATGTATCCTGGTTGTGACGTACAAAAAAACCAAACTAATAACAAAAACAAAGTAAAACAGGTTAAAAAGCTCTTTTGAAAACAGAAATGCATTAAAAACTAGAAAAAAATGTACAATAGATGATAAGGAAGGTCAAATTATAAGGTGCTAAATTCTAACCTAACTGCACCGACAACAATCCCCTTTCCAGTGCATTCTGTGTGACAGCAAGGCTATTCACATGCCTGCTCCATGGTCACATGGGATTCACCAGCGGCTTAATCCACATGGGTTTCCCCTTCCCCTTTTTAATGGAAACAACTTTAAAATGGGTCAAATGGGGTATCAAATGATAATAATTACATTATTAACTTAATTACATCTACCATAATTGAATGACCATACTCTCTGTCTGATAACAAGGGTAGTCACATCCCTCAACCATGATCTGGGGAGATTCACCAGATGCTTAGTTCCTGTACATTCAAGCTGAGTTCTGAGCACATCTCAAGAAAAGATCTGACACAGTGAACACTAAGGACAGAAGACCTAGTGAGCTGTGGACAGGACATCAGGAACATCACTCACGAAGAAAGCAAAAGGTCACTCAAAAGATGGGAAGAAAGAAAGCATAAAAGTCGATGTGAGGAGACTCTGAAATTTGACTTAATCATAGAGTAGTTAATGAAATGGAAGAACTGATGAAGAGAATATTTTCAAATTGCAATTTGAGAAGACAAAGTAAAATATTACAATGAAATGTGAAAAAAAAAAAGAGTTAGAAAAGCAAAAAGTAAAAACATGCTCCACGTCTTAAACGGAAAGAACTCAAGAAAAAAAAAATCAAGCTCAAGTTAAAACAATGAAAGATTCTAAGGGCAATATATTGAATGATACAGAAAGCATCTGTGTTAGTCTGGGTTGACTAGAGAAACAAATCCATAGACACTCATATGTGCCTAAGTAAGAGGTTTATATACAAGATGAAGTCCGATATTAGCCCATATGTCAGACAGCAATCCATAAATTCCTCCTCAGACTTGGAAATACATGCAATGACAATGACGCTCTTTTAGTCTACCCGGACTAGCACACCCTCCTATCTTGTTAGTTAACCCTGGCTATGAACAAGGAAAATAAATTTTATACACACACAAATATATAGTTATTCTTGAGAGTTTTGAAATGACAACCCTACCACTACCCACCACTATCAAGGTTCAGCATCAAAGGAAACAGAGAAAGATTAAGAGGCCATCAAGTTACAGCTCTTTTAGAATTTGTCTACCAGTTCTTCCAGAAGACCCCCGGTCCCCCCAAAAAAGGTGGGCATCCATATAATCAGTAGCTATGTGTAAAACTGTATTTTAACTATAATATTTGACAGCACTTAACAAATATATCTGCAATAATATGCAAACATGGTGATTGTCTCTTCTAACATTCTTTCTTCACAGAACTATATGAGCATTTTGGATGAAATAATCCAATGTTCAGGGCTGCGTCTCCTTATCTCCATCTACTACAGCATCTATAGCATCTCTGGTTCCCACTTATGAAATGAGGGTGTCATTCTCTTTCCAGTCGCTGTGGCAACCTGGAGAATCACTGTGGGGAGATATGGCATTATAATAATCTCTTAATCATCTCTCACAAATAGAAAGAATTATAGAAAATGTTACAATTATATAATGCCAAGTATTAATATAAGATATTCACAAAAAATTTTTTAAAAAGATATTCACATGATAAAGTTTTCTACATTACTATTATCTAGAAAGTATAGATACTTTAAAAAAATTTCTTCCCCCCTTCCAAGAAAAAGTATACCATTAATAAAAACAAGGATCTTAGGAACTTTTTAAAAAGAAAATAAAGAAATTAAAAGCAACCCATTTCTGGAATATCAAGACTTAAATTACAACTTGTCCAAAGACTGTAGTTACACTGCAAACACACACATCTTAATTGAATGTACTTGGAAAAGGTTAAATATTTAAATGAAATTTCTTTATGAAAGTGACTCTTGGGGGCTGAGCCCCGGTGGCGTAGTGGTTGTGTGCAGGGCTGCGGCCCACTGGGACGGAGGTTCAATTCCAGCAGTGGGGCTGGGCCTCCTACTCCCACCGCCGGAGAGCAGTGATGCCCCACCCCACCCCCCCAAAAAAAAGTGACTCTCAAACTTTAGTTTGCACCAGAATTACCCACAGATTTCCAGAATTTAATTCAGTAGGTCAGGGATAGGGCCCGAGAATTCACATTTGGGTAAGTTTTCAACACTTTGAGAACCACAATTTTATAAGATATACTTCTCTGATCACCGATTCTCCATTTCCTTTTACTTTATTTTTTTTGTGGCATCACTGCCCTGGTGGGAGTAGGAAGCCCAGCCTTGCTACTGGAGAGCTGCTGTTGGATTTGATGCATTTCCTTTTAAAAGTGAACATACACATAAAAGCATTGCAGTGATAACTAGGAAGAATTAAAAGCAATTTTCCAGGCTACCTCATTAGAAAGCCTCTATTCCCCATTCTCCTACAACAGTAGATCACCAAATAAATGAGAACTTGTGGAAAAACAAGTCTGGGTAATCTTTTAACTATGCTAACTACCAGCTATTTACAAATGAAGCTAAGGAATCCTTATAATTATAATTATAGAGTAAGGTGTGGCTGTTAACAGAGAATGAGTCTAACCACTCATGAGATATGTGATGCTATTAAGAGTTAATAAATTTTTAAGTGTTAGAATGTCACCTTTTTTTATAAATGAGAGGCATGGGCTTTATTAATAATAACCTCTCAAGAGAGAAGAAAAGGTAGGACTGTTATCATAGAAAATAGAGTAAGCATAAGTTGTTAACTATGGAAGCTAGATGATCTGTAAGTGAAAATAATATTGAAGTATTCATTTTTCAATGTTTTTAATATTCCATAGTATAGTTAAAAAACCAATGCTACAAAATAACCTTGGCTGACACCATAACACAGAAGTCAAAGATTTTAGATAAAGAGTAAAAATAAGTAAATAAAACAAAAACCCAATTATGCAATACCCTGAAATTCTTTTGGAGTGTAAAACATGTTTAATAATAAACACACTTAATAGAAAATTAGGGCTCTTTTTTACACAGAAGGCAAAATAATGTATGTAACCAAAGGAAATACTTTAGAATCATAGAAAACAAAACTATATAGCAAGATTATCTTAACGATATCCTAATCACCATCTAAATTGGCTTTATATATACATGTAAGTAAAAATTCATTATGGTGAAGTAACTAGTTCTCATATCACATTGTAAAATCCATATGGAAAAAGTTTGTACATTTCTTATGGTAGATTCTAAGATAACTCACACAAGACTTTTCGACAAAACTTTCATGCTGATATCCATGGAAAACTGCAATAGCCAATTCTGCAGTAGCTCTTTCAGACTCTGAAGAACGCTACACTGAGGGGACAAAATAAAACAACATTCATGAAATCATTCAGACATCACATGCTGTTCAGAGCTAAGAGAATAAATCAGAGTCTTAGATATGGAAGTGACCACAAAGAATACTTCAACCAATTTAGAATTCAACAGATGTTGCTCCAGTATGATGAGTTTCCAAAAGAAAGATGAATGCAGCTATGTGGTGGTCATGTGCTTATGTCAATTTCATGATTGAGATGTAGGGGTGGAGTCTAGCCTGTTAATCTGGAGATAGCCATTGAGTAGCCATTGAGTCCTCCATGTGGGCATGGCTTTCTTCTGAGATTTCTGGGAAATCTCATGATATTTCCCTCATGGAGATGAGAGGCCATCTCCCCAGTTGTTGGGAGTCAGTCTCAGAGACGATGAATTACGGACAAGATAGCAGCATCTGAGGAGCTGGGGGAGCCAGAGGAGAAGCCACACGGCCTTACCCTGATGGAACCAGATCTCTGAAGCTGAAGAAACCACGTGGAGACCCCTGTCAGCGTTGAGTTGCTTCTACCACCACTGGATGCTGTTGATAGACCCTGAGCCCTGGAAGTGAGGAGCCATGAGGGGACCCCTGCCAACGCTGGGACTCTGCACCCACTGGCCTGTAACTTCGTGAGGTGGAAGGAGACGTTATAGACTGGTATTGGGCATATGGGCTAATAGCGAACTTATGATTTTGTACTGGACTGGGTTGGGATGCTTTCTCAATGTCCCGTTCCTCTTGTATATAAACCTTTCCCTTATATCCATATGCATGTCTATGAATTTGTTTCTCTAGTCTACCCAGACTAACACAAGTTATGTTTATTTTGTTAAGTTTTTCTATAAGAGATACATCTCTATAGTGTGGCCCACAACTATCAACTGAGAAAAAAACCCTTTCACTCCTCTCAGTTGCATTTACTTATGTCTGCATCATCAAACACAGCATCGTTCATTTCTTATTGCCCCTTCTCAGATACTCTTTAAAGTTACTATGGAGAAGCATTTCTACTGTTGTTGAGTCTCCATTCCTGCAATATTTTAAAAGGAACTAGAATATCTCTTTTCCTTTAGGCAAAATATCCTTGGTTTCTCTTATGACTCAAGCTAGAAATCCTGAAGCTGCTTTGTGTCCTTCAAGCTTTAATTTATATCCAGTCACTAAGTTCTGTCATTTTTTCCCTTCAAAATGTCCAACTCATCCATGTCCTCCACAACCCCACAAAAGTACCCTAGATTTCAGACATTCATATTTGTTAGCTAACTTTATCCTCCTAATTGGTCTGCCTTCCTTATTCTAGCTTTGACCTCCCCCCACCCCCGCCAAACTCTAATTATTTTACCACGACTGCCAGACTCTTGTTAAGTGTTCAAAATACTCCTCTTTTAAAAGATACTGGAATTTTTCCGAAACTTTTTGAAGTTCCTTTTTGTGTACCTTTTGCAAAATAATGGAACTATGCATCAAGGTCATAAAAATGCTTAAGCACCTTTCTTTCATCTAACAATATAATTCCTGGAAATATATTCCCAGAAAATAATAAAACAGAAGAAAATAAATCTCTACTATAGAGGTGCTCAATATAATTACCCACATATAAACTAGAAACAAATGAAAATGATCACAAATGCCAAAAGAGATTAGGGTACAATATTGATGGATTATGCTATCATTCAAAATGTTAATAAGACTTTGTAAAAATGAAAAACGTTTGCTTTTCAAAAGCCTACCAACGAAGAGCAAAGACAAGCTACCAAATAGCCTAAAAATATACTTAGTGTTTCTATTCTACCTCCAAGTTTACTGAGTAGTTCTTGATCTTAAAAAAACCTTGCAAATGGCCATCTAAAGCACAGTAAGTAGCCTCCGTTTGTCAAGAGCAATAGTGGACACAGGAGAGTCAGGAATAGGAGGAAAAGAATGCCATGTGCGGTTAGCTGACTCCATGAACAATTGCATCCTTTGCCAGGACAGCAGAAGTGTTGGATGGTGTCCAGCTACCATTACTGAACAGTTTGATCCTATAGAAGGTGAAAAATGCACCTTTGCACCTGCTGCTTCCTCACCCTGAGCGCAGCTCCGGCTGCACTGTGCTTGGTCAGAGGTCTGGGCTCCTCCTAAGCCAGCACCATGGTCTACCTCTAGTCGCAATCATGATACTCTACCCGGTAGGTCCTAGCAGGACCTCATCAGCCATGATGAGATGTTCTCTGACATCTATCTACATGACCTGAGAGACCTCGGACGGACTGTGTCTGGAAGTGGAGGAGAAAGAGGGTCAGAAGGACCTAAGGCCATATTGATGAGTCACTCATTGGTGGCAATGCCTCAGCTGAAGGCCCTGATAGCAATGGGACAGAAAGCACAGTGGTCCCTGGTGTTACATGGTCATGAACCATCGCTCGCAGGAAACCAGCTTCACAAAAGAAGCCTACAAGAAGTACATCAAAGGCTGCATAAAATCAATCAAAGGCAAACTTGAAGAGCAGAAACCAGAAAGAGTAAAGTCTTTTATAGCAGGGGCTGCAGAACAAATCAAGCACATTCTTAAGCATTTCAAGAATGACCAGTTCTTTAATAATGAGAACACGAATCCAGATGGCATGGCTGCTCTGCTGGATGCTGTGAACCCATATATGATATTCTTTAAGGATGGTGTAGAGATGGAGAAATGTGAACACAGTGGGCAACTTACGACCATAAGTCTCTCATCCTAACCAGCTACTATTCATCCACATGGCATCAGGTCTTAGAAAATGGAACTGATGTCATCATTAGCTCTTCACTTATTTCTGACCTTGATGGATTTCGAGTGGAGGCATTTTGTTTTCAAGAAAGAAAAAAAAACATGTATAGGTTGTCTAAAAAGAAAATGTATTTAAACAAAAAGGTGAACAATTCAGAAAAGATTTAAAATTCCCATGGTCTTAATTCTCTAGTTAATCTTTAAAACTTAAATACAAATATTCCCTGAATGAGCAAAGTACTGCTTTAAGAAGAAGAACAAAGAGTGGAGATCTTGTAGTTATGTTGTGTGTGGGCATGCACATGCTTCGTAGGGCCAGGGAGGCACCAGCTACCAGGAGGCGGCCAAGGTCATAGCTCAAGGGAGAACCTAGATCCTCTACACCTGTGACTGGCAGAGCCAGTCAAAGATGAAGAGGCAACCCTTCCTCACCCCGAGAGAATGCTTGGAAAATGAAGATGGTGGCAAGAGGTTTAGCTGGACTTTTGAGCATACATTGAAATAGGGTGGAGCCAGACAAAATGCAGACTATGATGCTGAAACGGATTCATAAAAAACTTAAGTGCTTTTGTCTGTGATCCTCGAGTTTTGGAGTTCCACTTGGGGATGATTTGATTCATTGGCAGGCACAATGATGGCAAATGACAGCCCATGTCAAGGCATATTCTTCTTGACAATTCATTTTCAAAAAAAGATTACTCCTTCAAACCACCTAGTTATATTTACAAGAATTTATCATCCAAATATTAACAGTACTTGAACCATTTGTCTTGATAGTCTAAGATCACAGTGGGCTCCTGTTATAACTATCTCTAAAGGCTTTTTATCCATTTGTCCACTGTCATTTGATTCAAACCCAGATGATTCTCAAGTGCCAGAGACTGTACAGATTTCTAAAGCAGAGATAAGTCCAACAGTGTCTCTCGGGAATGGACTCAAGTATGCCATATGATGCTACCTTACAGTCAGAATAACCTGCATTTTTAGCTAGAATAAATTTTACCTAATTGTTAAACAAAGAACAATAACAAAGTAGGATATCCCTCACTTCCCAATCTCAAAACCTACTATATAGCTTCAGTAGTCACAAGAGTGTGGTTCTGACTACAATGAGAAATAGCTAACCCAACAGACAAAACAGTGCATCCAGAAATATGTAAAGGCAACAAATTTTCAACAAAGAGCTTAGACATTAAATAGGAGGCAATCTCTTCAACAGTTAAAGCTGGCAAATTGGATTTCCTCTTTCCCCCTGGATTTCCATTTGGAGAGGAATGAATCAGGGCCCATAACTTATTCCATACAAAAAACAAACCCAAGAAGCATTACAAAGCTAAATACAAACCTTTGAATTATATACATAATCCTTGAGAACATAGGGGCACATAGAGATTAGGATTAGGGGAGGGTGGAGAGAGGAGAGGAAATCCATCACAAGGATCAACCTAGAACCCCCTTCCAGAAGGACAAAAAACGGAAAAGTGGGTGAGGGGTGACAGAGGATGATGTAAGGTATGAAAATAATGATCTGTAACTTATCAAGGGTTTGTGAGGGAGGTCAGATGGGGAAGGGAGGGTGAAGAAATGGGGAGCTGAAATCAGGAGCTCAAATGGGAAGCGAATGCTTTGAAAATGATGATGTGCAAATGTGCTTGACCCACTGGATTGTGATAAGAGATGTAAAAGTATTTAATTTAAAAAACCTCACTATCAAATATAACCATAACATTAAAATAAGAAAAACCGTGCAAAAGAAAACAGATGACTGGGGCCTTCTAAAAATAAGGCACTTGGATGTATCAAAAGACTCCTCATCTAAAGACTATAAACAGACATACTGGGGGAGGGGGAAATTTCTAATAAAAGATTCACTGGACAAAATCGATAGAAAATTGAACACCACAACATGAAAAAGGTGAATAATTCAATTAAAAAACAGGTAGGGGAAAAAAACACCAGCAGGGGACATGAACCGACAGCCCGACAGCCAACAAACATGAAGAAATGCTCACAATCACTAGTCAGCTGGGATGCAAATCAAAGCATCAGTGACACACACTACTTCCCACCACCAGCCACCACTGATAACCAAGTGGCAATAAACCAAAACACAACAGAAAAGAACAAAACCTCAGAGGGTATGGAGAGATGAGAACCCTGGGACACTGCGGGTGGGGCTGTCAAGCTGTGCAACCACTGGGAAAAGTGGCAGGGTCCTTCCTCAAACAAATGGGAATGGAAATACCAAATGGCTCAGGTAGCCTTTTATTTGGCATGTATGCCGACAGATATATGCACACTCATGTTCACTGCAGTGCTACTCACAATAGATAGAAAACACATAAATGTGAATCAGTGGGAGAATGGATAAGCAGATGTTGGCACACACACAATAGGGAAAGAATGATGACACACTATGAACAACATCAGGACATGGATAGCTTGATGAAGTCAGTCAGTGAAGTGAGTCCATCACAAAAGGACACATATTGTATGAGATAATTGTTCTAAAAGAATACTGAGGATACTGTTTTTCATACCACATGAACGACTTTGACGGTGAGCAGCGAAGGACACAGAAGGAAAAACAATAAGTTAAATAAATGGTAGATAGGTGTGTATTAGTCCAGATAGACTAAAGAAAGAAATCCTCTCAAACTTACACCAGGTTATGTAACTACCACTTTCCTCCAAGTCATATATAATTTCCAAACAAGGGGCTGAACCCCAGTGGCGTGCATGGGACTGCGGCCCACTGGGTTGGAGGTTCAAATCCAGTAGCAAGGCTGGGCCTCCTACTCCCACCACCAGAGGGCAGTGATGCCCCAAAAACCAAAACAAAAACCAAAGCAAAAAATTTCCAAATAATAAAATCATATCTGTACTAACAGGATGAAACTAAAATGCATATAATTCAATATGTACTTTCCTCATTTAAACATAATATTCTATTAGTGAACAAAACAAAATATCCTCTGCCCAACAATTGCAGTTAAGTAAAACCTATACCTTAATCCTATAATCCTATGAATATATTCCCCCACCAATGGAAGTTTATAAGCCAACAACTTTATCATGCCTCTTTCTGCCTTATTTTTCAGTATCCAATTTCCATACTGCCCACTCACATCCACCCAGTGCTTTGAGAAGGCAATCATATTCTTAGATGTAAACAATCTTCATTCCAGTTGGAACCTTGTGAAGTCCACATCCAGAAGCAAAGTCATAATAGGGCAGGCTATCTATAAAGTCACCAATATGCACAACTTCACAGGCTCAAAAATCTTCTCTTCATCTCGTCAGGTTCTGGTCAACTCACTGTGGGTGACATCACTTAACCTCACCAGGCTGCCCATTGGTCGCTTTGCCTTTAGATCATGGCTCCGTCACAAATTCTTTTTTTTTTTTAGGGCATCACTGCTCTCCAGTGGTGGGAGTAGGAGGCCCAGCCCCACTGCTGGAATTGAACCTCCATCCCAGTGGGCCGCAGTCCCGTGCACAACCACTACGCCACCGGGGCTCAGCCTCCGTCACAAATTCTTAACAAGTCTAGTCCCCTTGTGCTAGGTCATAGACTTCTCATCTTCTCTATGTCCTATAAACCAGGGATGTCAAACTGTCAGCCCACGGGACGCATGCAGTTCCTGAAGGAATTTTTTGTGGTCCCTGATGCTCTGAAATAAAATGTAACAAGGAGATTGTGGGTACGGTATTGCCTTGATATTCTCCTCTTCATAACAATCTTTTCTATTTCAGAGCTCATGGGCCACAAAAAATACCTCGAGGGCCACATCTGGTCCAGGGGCCATCAGTTTGACACCTCTGCTGTAAAGCAAGCCCATGGGTGTCAATGGCCAGACTCAAATCATCTCTCTATTGCTTCATTTCTTGCATTCAAAAAGTGAATCCAGGTGGGTCAAGTAGCAAGCATTTCAGCCTGCCCACAGCTTCTTTTAATAGTCCTAGAGAGGAGTTTTCCTCATGATTTGATTTTTTCCAGCATCTGAGAAAAGCACTACAGTCAAAAGTTCAAATTCCAAAGAGTTCTTTTTTTCTTCAATCTGTCAACAGCCCCTAGGCATGTCTCTTGATCTTGAAATGTCCTGAGTACTCCAAAGCACTGGATGGGGCTTATCTTTTCAGAGCCTTCTTTGCAAGCCTGTCCTAAACCCATTTAAAGATCCAATTTTAATGATGAAGACAAGTGTGTTTACAAGCTATCTATCAATCATTATATCAATAATAAACAGAACAAATCAGTATAAACAATGTAGAATCAGATACTAAACTCAATTCTTTTTTTTGTTTGTTTGTTTGTTTTGAGGGGGGGCATCACTGCCCTCAGGTGGTGGGAGTAGGAGGCCCAGCCTTTGCTCCCTGGAGCTGGAATCGAACCTCCATCCCAGTGGGCTGCAGTCCCACACACAACCACTACGCCATCGGGGCTCAGCCCTAAACTCAATTCTTAAAACAGTCTATTTCACTCCTTATTTAGCTCTCCTATATCCTTCTCTAAACTACTCTATTTATAAAAATATGGGATTAGACCTCTGAGTGCATCAAAGTCAGGCTTTCTGTCAGCCATTTTGACCTTCTGTTAGCCATTTTCCTTAAGCAGCATGGCTTCTGAAAAATTTAAGGGGCGGGCTGAGCCCCGGTGGTGTAGTGGTTGTACACGGGACTGCGGCCCACTGGGATGGAGGTTCAATTCCAGCTGTGGGGCTGGGCCTCCTACTCCCACCACCAGACAGCAGTGACGCCCCCCCCCAAAAAAAAAAATTTAAGGGGCAGGCTGAGCCCTGGTGGCGTAGTGGTGGGGCTGTGGGGCTGTGACCCACAGGGTTGGCAGTTCGAATCCAACAGCAGCTCTCCAGGAGCAAGGCTGGGTTTCATACTCCCACCAGGGCAGTGACGCCACACACAAAAAAATTAAGCGGTAACTTCTACCTGAGCTTAAAATATGCATTAACAACACTCATGTTTGCCATTTCACACAGGAATAATCAAAGACTACAACCAAACAAAATAATCAATACTTTAACTTCCCACATTCTTTCTAGAAAACATGGCAAACTCCATGCTCATATCTGACATCTGGTTAGCGCATTAAGAAACACTATCATGAGACAGATGTCAAACAAACATCCACTCTCCATCTTTATGATTTGTTTCTCTAGGACCCCACTCCCAGTACCATAATATGTTAATCTTGGTAGACTAGTGAAACAAATCCAGTGAAACTCATACATGTATGAGACAGTCTATATAAAGGGTAATTGTACATTAAGAAAGCTTCTCAGTCCAGTCCAGAACCAGTCCAATATTAATCCATATGACTGATACCAATATATAAAGTTCTCTAAGACTCATAAAACACATACAATGATGCCGAGAGCAGGACAATCACAGGCCAGTGGGTAGAAAGTCTTTGGATTCAGTAGCGTTGTAAACATCTCAGTGCTTCAGGGGTGTCCATGTGTCTTTTCCAGTTCCTAGCGGGTAGCACCATCTTGTCAGTAGAGTGTATCAGGGAGTTTGTCAGCTAGGATGTCTCACAGGGACATAGCAGAGAGTGTGTTTCCTACTTCTAAGAAGGAATACAGTATTTCCCAGAAATCTCAAGAGAAAGACATGTCCACAGAGGCCTCATTGCCTATGATCCAATTGACAGACTAGACCCCACCCCTTCACTCTAAAACCTCTCAAATTGACACCATATTATGTAACTACCACAAGGTGTAAGCTAAGGTGAAGGGGGAATTAGCATTTTACTAGTGAAAAGGCAAAAAAAAAAGGTAGTGGGGACAGGGCAAGCTATGGGAGGCTTGAAAAATTGTTTCACTTCTTAAATACCAAAATGATCTGAAATATAAACCTCACCTAATTCACAATGAAAGTTTTTAATCACATGAAGCAGTATTATACAATTGCTACCACAGTCAGTTTAAAAATATTCTCGTCCTACTTGAACTCCTTGATTTCCAGCTCCCCCTTACCCATTTCCTACTGCCCCTGTACAAGACCCCCTCCCTGCCACGAACCCTTATTATACTTCTTGTCTCTATAGGTCCATTAATCCTGGGTTTCATATACTAAAAAACACAACAAAAATTTAAGAGGGCAACCCTCAATGACAAAATATATCAGAGATAAATCCAAATATGAGAAACCAGAAAACGTTGAAAACCAGCTCAGGCCCAACTTGTTTGAGGGGATCGACTCCTAAGGTTTTAACTGTTCAAGTAAGGTTTATCATGTTGATCTCCTATAGTCATCTCTCCCAATGCACTCTATTTGGTAACCACTTTATTCCCATGCCTCTGCTATAAAGGGAAATCACCAGAGATTTATTTCCTATGTCGATCTCACAAATATATCTTGGGCTACAACTGTCATCCATAGTTTTCTGCAAACCAGAACCTCACAATTTAGGCTCTGACACTATGCCTTCATTCAACTTCTAATTGTGTGGTTTACAATATTTCTGTGATTCTTCAATGTGGACTTAGTTGCCTTCATACTTAGATGGCTGCTTGTTTGGAAATAAGTCTTTAGACTCCCAAATGTTATTTTATCTGATAGTCGGACACCATCTAATTTCTTCACCACACTTTGCTATAGCACCCATATCTTCTGTTTCCTTCCTGAGGGCAAGAATAGAGCAAGGCCATGATGTAAGAACTCCTTATTCTTTAATTGGCACTAGAATTTAATGCAATCCCCAAACCTTTGTTTTAGTTTGTTCACTTTTATTACTTTGTAGTATCCTATTGCATGCTATCTCATAATTATTTAGCCCTGCTCCTGTTGTTGAATATTTGAGTTGCATCCATATTTTTTATGATGAAACAAACCTGCTGTGAATGTGTTTCGCAGTGTATGCAGATATAAGTCATCCTTGGAAATATACCAGTGAGAAAAATTGCCAAATCATAGGGTGTGTCTATATGTGTGTGTACGCATATATATTCATATGCCTCTGCATACCATTTCTTAAATAATGTCATATGCTCCGGAGTAGCTATACCAATGTATAGTTTAACCAGCATTAGAGTAAGTGCCTTACTCTACAAATTTGCCTGCTCACATTTGACAGTGTCAGGTTTTTTTTTAATTTTTAAAATATCTGATGACTGTTTAAAATCTTCATGATTTTAATCTGCATTTCTCTGTTAACCAATTAAGCTAAAAATCGTTTCATGCTCATTTTCCAAATGAATTTTTTGTGTGCACAACTTGTTCACCACTGGAGTCTTTGGGTGGTGCAAATGGTTAATATGTCTGACTAGTAAAAGAAAGGGTAGGGCTGAGCCCCGGTGGCGTAGTGGTTGTGCGTGGGACTGCGGCCCACTGGGATGGAGGTTCAATTCCAGCTCCCAGGAGCAAAGGCTTGGCCTCCTACTCCCACCACCTGAGGGCAGTGATGCCTAAAATAAACAAACAAACAAACAAATAAATTTTAAAAATTAAAAAAGAAAGGGTGAAGGTTCAAGTCTACCCAAAATGTCTAGCGATCTACTTCTGAAAATTAGCCACTGTCAATCCAATGGAGCACAATTCGAATCTGACACACATGCAGTCTCCATGAGCTAAAACTCAAAAGCAACTGGATAGGTTTGGTCACTTATGACTTAATTTGCTTTCCTTTAAAGCTTTAAAAAAAGGTCTTGGAGATGGGGGTGGGCAGGCAGGGAAAATGAGAAGCTGATACCAGGGGCTCAAGTAGAAAGAAATTGCTTTGAGAATGATGATAGCAACAAATGTACAATCGTGCTTGACACAATGGATGCATGTGAGGGTCATGGTAAGAGTTGTATGACCTCCGCCCCAATAAAATGTTGTTTAAAAAAAAATAAGGAGAAACTTTGTCCCATGTCCCCAAATGAAAGAGATCTTTTGAGACTCTGAATACTTTTTGCTTTGTCAATTATATGTATTACATATACCTTACTCCATTCTATGACATATGTTTCCCCTTTGTGTGTATTTTAATTAAAATTTTTCTTAATTAAAAGAAATTAACTCACCTAAATCTAAAAGAACAAAATGACAACCAAGAATCCAGGAACCAGGGGATGTGTACTGTAGTGGGAAACATGAGGAATTCAGGACAGATTATCCCTTTGGGACCAGTGGTGTGTGTGGTGATACCAGCAGGGTGGAGTGGAAGGGGGTAACCAAATGCAGGGATCTACATATGATCTCTCTGGAATATGGACAGCGGGGAGGTGGGTAAAGGGACACAGCAGACTGAGTACAGTATGAAAAAGTAATAACAATGAGCAAATAATTAAGGGGGAGGTGGAAAGGGGAAATATGGGGAGCTGGTACTGGAGGCCTAAGTAGAGGGAGGATGTTTCGGGGGTGATGATGGCAACAGGTGTGCAAATGTGGTATGCATACAGTTGACACGCATGTTGATTATGATGGGAGTTGTATGAGTCCCCAATGGAATGATTTTTTTTTTAAAAAAGAGGGGGAAAAAGGAGCTTATACCAAGGGCTCAAGTAGAAAATATTTGGAAATGAAGATGATAACATGTGTACAAATGTGCTTGATACAGAGGATGTACTGCATGTTATAAGAGCTGTAAGAGCCCCCATAAAGTTATTGAAAGAAAAAAGAATCCAGGAAAATTGTCCCTCAAATACAAATGAGAAATAAAGATATACCCAGAAAAGGAGGAATTAAATGAATTTACTGGGAGGAAAAAAAAGACAAACTTTACAAAAACACTATGGGGAACTCTTTAGACCAAGAATCAACAACATATATCAATCTAAGACAACATACCACAACATAGAGGTCAATCAAATTATTGTATACATCAAAGTAAAACAAATTTACATGGCTGAAAAGAGGGAGCCAGAAATATCAATTAGCAATAAATATAATTAAAAAATAAACAGGGGCTGAGCCCCAGTGGCGTAGTGGTTGTGTGCGGGACTGTGGCCCACTGGGATGGAGGTTCAATTCCAGCTCCACAGGAACAAAGGCTGAGCCTCCTACTCCCACCACCAGAGGGCAATGACGCCCAAAAAAACCAAAACCAAACAAACAAAAAATAAATAAACAGAGGGAATAATGTAGATATAAAATACTCAAACTAAAAAGTCAAGTAGATTTTATGAGAATAGACTTTTAAAAGTTGGGGGAGGGAAAGTATTAAATAAGACAACCTAAAAGAAAATGGATAAACTTCATTAGATTTTTTAAAGAGAAATAACAAAAATTCACTACACAGAGAAACAAAAAGCAACATTAAAAAGAATACTCACAAACAAAAATAACTCAGGACAGAAAATTACAAGAAAATTAAAAACCATCACAAAAATTAACAGCAAATGAAAGTGTTATATTCATATCTATCAATAATATTGAAAACCAATGAATTAAATGCATCAGTCAAGAGACATAAAAGAATAGATCAGACTGAAAGACTTATGAATATGCTGCTTACAAGAAACACACCTTAGATCCAATAACAAAATCAAACAAAAAACCAGAGACTAATAAAAATTCTATCAACTAAGCAGTAATCAAAAAAAGGCGGATCCGTATTAATTGCTGATAAAATAAACCTCAAGGCAAAATTCACAAAGGAACAATGAAAAATGAGCATAGACATATAATAAATATTTATGCACCCCACAAAAGACCTTCAAAGAATATTAAGCAAAGTCGTGTAGGTTTGAAGAGAGAAACAGACAGAATTCCAATAATCATACAACTACTCACTGCCAGTAAGCCTATTCTGACTCACAGTGACCCTGTAGGAGAGGGTAAAACTTTCCTTGGGAGTTTCCAAACTGCAACTGTTTATGGGAGTAGGATGCCTCGGCTTTCTCCCAAAGAACAGCTGGTGGTTAACAGTCCAATTTGTAACTACACCATTACAACATAGGAGATTGTCAATCTACCACTATCGAGAAAAAATACAACTAGAAAGAAGTTTAACAGAGACACCATTAATCAACATGACCTTATAGACATATACAATGCATTCCTCAGAACAACACCACAATATATACTTTTTTCTAGTTTACATGGAACATCTCCCACAATAGATCATGTATTTGGCCACAAAACAAGTATCAGTACATCTAAACATTGAGATAGTGAATCATCTCAGATTACAATGCTATAAAATTGGAAACCAACAAGAGGAAGCAAAAGGGAAACAACACACACACACACACACACATATATATATATATATATATATATATATATATATATAAATTGAAAAATATGGAATAGAAAATGGCAATAGGTTGGTTCTCTAAAAGGATTAACATTGAAAAATCACTAGTAACTGCTTCTCGGTCTTTAGACAAAGATCAAGTGTAGTATTTGAAAAATCACTAGTGAATCTAATAAATGATGCAAATATCATGAATATGAAAATATGGAACATCACAAATGAATCCACTGAACAACAACAAAAAGATTAATACTATGCATTAATGCTCCCTCCCCACCACTACCATGACCCCTAATCTATCTTACAAATCTGACTAGACCAGAGGATTTACACAGGTACAGGTAAAAGCTAGCAACACAGGGAATTCAGATAAACCCCAGAGGACCAATAATGAGAGGAGCGATACCAGGAGGGTAAGGGGGAGGTTGGGGGAGAAAGGGAGAACCGATCTCAATGATATACATATAACCCCTCCCAGGAGGATGGGCAACAGGAAAAATGAGTGAAGGAAGATACTGGTCAGTGTAACACATGAAAATAGCAATAATTCATAAATTATCAAGGGTTCTTGAGGGATGGGGAGGGAGAGAGGGAGAGAGGGAGGGAGGGACGGAGGGAGAAAACAAGGCGCTGATAACGAGGGCTCAAGTAGAAAGACAATGTTTTGGAAAAATGTGATGGCAACAAATGTACAAATGTGCTTGACACAATGGATGCACGTATGAATTGTAAAATTACTTAAAAAATACAATGCTACAACAGAATGCACCCCAAGAAATTTGGGAGAAAGTGTTGGTATGAGAATAGAAAAGGAGGAGAAGAGTAGAGGAATGCCTGACCTCTGCCTCTGCCTCTTGGGCTGGAGAGGACCTGGACTCTCCTTCTCCCCTGGGTCATATATGGCCTCTGAGCCAGTTTTCTCACACACTCAAGTTCATTGTAGCACTTATCACAATAGAAAGATGATGGAAAGCAACTAAATGCTCAGTGGTGGGAGAATAACTTTGTTACCTGTACACAATGAAATTCTGGGCATCTTTAAGAATTATGAACCTGTGAGACATCTCATGACATAAATTGATTTGGAAGATGGGACGCTGAGTAAATTTAGTCAAACACAAAAGCATAAATATTGCTTGAGCAGTTTGGCAAGCACCAGCTGCTCCATATGAGAAAGACAGGACTTTCCACTCCTAGAAAGAATAAGTCTTAGAAAGCCAGAGGGCAGTTCTACCTTGTCCTATATAGATTTAACTTCATGGCAGTTAGTGAGTTAAAATCAACCTTGATACGACTAAATTATTGAGATGCATGATATGTGGTATGCTTTTCAAAAGAGCATGACATCAAGAGAGAGGTTTTCATAGCCATAGAAACCGATTTTGAAGGTTATCAGAGTTGGAAGGTAGACAGTGACTAAGGAAGATCAAAGAAGAATCAATAGATCTGAATTATGGTGCTGGTGAAGAATATTAAAAGAGCCATGGATTGCCAGAAAAACCAACAAATCTGCCTTGGAGAAGTACAGCAAGAAGGCTCTCCAGAGGCAAGGATGGCAAGGCTTCATCTTGACTCATTCATGAGGAAAAGGGAAGCTAGGGGAGGCATGTCTCAACTTGTGTTATAGAGAAAATAATAAACGACAAGAGGGATATGGGGGGGGGACAGGGTAAGCAAGACACTGAGATGCCGATAAGCTGTTGTTTTAACTTGTTGAATGGAAAAATGATGATCCGATATATAGGCTCCGACACCTCGTTCACAATAAAGCTCGAAAAAATAATCCTCTTTAATATTAAAACCAAATAATAGGTTAGCATGAACTATTAAAATATGTCTACCTTGAGCATTATGCTCTCTTAAAAATCATCTATATGGGATCCTATTGAGAACAGCAAGTGAAAAGAATAGACAGGAAGCAAAGGAGGTAGTCAGTTGATGATAACAGGGAGGAATAACTCAGCAAAAATGAATGAGAATGATTGTACAACATGAAGAATGTAATCACGCCACTGCTAGTACATATGGAAATTGTTAAATTAGGACTTGTTTTGCTGTGTATCTTCTCTTAAAAACAATATTACAGAGGATATGTGGAAACAGAAATATCATAATACAATATCTATTAGGATTGCATTACAATATTTATTATCATAATACGATTATCTATAATCTTTTAAAAGATTATGTCCATTATCCTGGCAATTATATACAAAACAAAAATCAACATATAGGTAGTCCCAGGTTAATGAACAAGTTCCAGTTATAAGATTATCATTAGATTGAATGTGTATGTAAGTCAGAAAAGTTAAGTATGGTTTATAGCTAAAGTTACTCAGTTAAATGTTTGTCTAGAAAGGTTTCAAAAACATCGTGGAAAAATGGAAAAGATGATGGGATTTTTCCCTTGAACTTTTTGAAGCCCCCTTCATAAATATATAAAAATAAAGTTGTTCAGTTTTTAATATTTTCTTTATTTTTAATTGAGGTTTTCCTGTTTTGCACAGTCATTGTTATCAGGTTTTTTTTGTCTTTTTGTTTGCTTCCAGTGTGTGCTTTATATTCTTTTCTGGATATGAAATCCAGAGAGTAATTGGACCAACAGTTATCAGCATGACAAGAGAGGACAAAGGGAAAAGGGAAGCAAATGAGTATGAAAATAAAATGCTCTGAAATTGATTGTGATAATGATTGTACAACTCTTAATGTAAAATGACTAACTTGTTTATGTGACATATATGCCACCAATAAAACTATTTTAAAATAAATAAGAAAATGTTGCTTCTTGGAATGTTGCAGTTCTATTGTAATATGAATAATTATTCTATGAGAAAGTAGTCCTCAAACTCATTCAGATAGAACTCCTAGAATTCATAGTGGTCCTTTTGGTAAATACCGTAAGATTGTAACACACTTTTATTATATAAGACTGGAAAAGAAAATCATTATTGTATGTGTGTACATAATAAATGTATATGTGTACATATATGTACATTATAAATGTATACATACAATATGAAAAATCACAGGGAACTTTGAGTGCTTCGGTTACTACTATATTATCAGTGCCAAGAGTGCCCTCTATACAGTGCACACTCAAGAAACATTTTAATGTACACAGAAACAAATTATAACAATCAAATGGAGCAATTACAACTATAACCATCAAATGGCTAAGCATTTCCTGGTCTGTTTGTAATAATACCCGTTTGCTACTTGTTCATTCACTTTCTCAGATGCTACAAGTGGAAATAGTTCAAGCTAACTGAATCAGAGAAAAAACTTAAAAACTTAAACATATCAAAATTATTTTATCCATTCATTCTTAGAAGAATAGGGAAAGCAAATGAATAAAACGCCACTAATATTTCAGTAGAGGTTGTTCAGCACCCTCCAGGTAGTTCTGCTTGATAGTAATCCAATGCAGAATGCTTCACGGTTCAATTCTAAGACAATCCTGGAAGGAGCCCATTGCTGGAACACGGGTTTGGAATCAGAGAACACTGATGAAAGAGTTCAGAAACTTCCTATTTGAATCTAATCAAGATTGCTATTTGTTGTTGTTACCTTGAAATAAATAGTTGATGTAAAGAAGAGTCGTGATAGGTGGTCAAAGATAAGTGGCTTCAACTCTAGGAATAAAAAAAATATTAAAAATGCTTTGAAAAGTTTTTAATTACTATTACATTATAGTACATGACCTCAGATTTTCATGGTACATACCAGAGAAGGTACTAAAAGGAATCCAGTTCACAAATTGAAGAAACTGTGACTGACAGCAGACGCCATCCCAGAGAGGAAGACTCTTATACAGGAATACTTCACAGGCATAAAAGCCCTCCTGTAATCCAAGCCAAGAGTAAGATTAGTTCCATATAAGGACCTATCCATTCAGATGCATTTTCTTAAGTTTGTACACACTTAGACCCCTTTTTGACCATAAATATAATAGAAGATCTGAATTAGCGGCCAGTTTCCTTATCAGAAGGATCAGATAATTAATATCTGAATATGCCACTTACATAAAGTAGAGTCCAAAATTTTTATCTCTGGTCCAAATATCTTTTCTGAGTTTAGACTCATTGATCTGTCAACTGGCTACTTTCTATTAGATACCTCACAGGCATCTCAAAATCAACTTATTTTACTTCAAATTTATCTTTTCTTCTAAAAGTTCTCCTCCTATATTCCCTTTCTCAGTGGATGTCACCATCATGTGCTGGAGCAAGAAATCCAGATTCTTCACATCGTCCTCATTACTATGAGCCACATCTAAATTCCAAATTAGTGGTTTTATACTAACTCCTTAAGATTTATTTAACAAACATTTATTACACATTAGTTTTCATCCCAAATATCAAACTGAGTATCTGTACTCCGAGAAAAATAGTTCCTGCCTTCTAGGAGCTCATACTGTGTGTAAAAAGGAATGCTGAACATGCCATGCCACAGGTAAACCCTAGAGCCATGGGAACATACAGGACAGGTAGGGTGAGAAGTGAAAGTCTCTTGAAAGTATTGATACTGGAACTTCAGCTTGAAGTATAACTGAGGGCCGGAACATATTCATCCTTCAAAAATTGTTTGCTAACCTGGCATTCTGTGATGCTCACCCTCCTGCCATAATCACTGAAGAAAAAATGGGTGCATAAACAAATATGGTGTAGAAATCTTATAGTGCCTGGCTATCAAAAGTTATAGCATCTGAGGTCTTAAAGGCTTGACACGTGGTCAAGCATAAAGATGACAAATGGTCATCTAGCAGAGAAGCAACAAGCTCACATAGAAGAAGCACACCAGCATGCACAATCGTGACGCTGGGACCAGATAACAGGCATGAGAAGCAAAACAAACAAACAAACAAATCACATTGTTGAGAATGAGGGGGTTAGGGGCAGAGACCCAAAGCCCATCTACAGACAATGGGACATCCCCTCACAGAGGACTCACAGGGAAGGGATGAGTCAATCAGGGTGGAGTAAAGCACCAATGAAACACACAATACTCCTCTGGTTCACTGCCGTTTCCTCAGCCCCACTACCATGACCCTAGTACTACCTTTCATTGTGGGCTAGACTGGAACATGTATGTGCACAGGGACAGATAAGACATAAGGAACGCAGAAACAGGACTGGGAGTAGTGATACCAGGAGAGAAGAGGGTAGGTAGAGAGGAGGTGAGGAAGGGAGAACCGATCATGATGATCGACCTCATCCCCCCCACCAGGGTGATGAACCACTGAAACTGTGGTGGTAGGAAGACAACAGTGGGTGTTAAGATATGAAAATAATAATAATTCATAATTTATCAAGGGTCCACAAGGGGAGGGGGGATAAGGATGAGCTGACACCAAGGGCTCAATAGAAAATAAATGTCTAAGCCACAGGTCCCCCCTCCCCACCGTAAGAATTTACTTCAGAGGACAGCACTGAAGCTGCAGATCAGGGAGTCATGTCTGACCAGAGTACATGGGAGCAAATGAAGGGAGAGGAAGAGAAAGTGGAGCACATCCTGACCCACCAAGCCTTGAGGACAATATTCCCACTCAGTATAGCCAATGCAGAGAGGATCATATGGCCAGCCCCACTATGAGGCATGCTATCCTTCACGGACTCATAGCCCTACAAGGGACAACACTAGAGACCCAGTGTCAGGATTGCGCCCGATCTGACCCCCCAGGCCAAGGCAGGCGCTGGAAGCGTGAAGCAGAATGGGGACGGGGACGGGGACGGGGACGGGGTGGGGGGAGCAGAGCAAGTAAATACCAAAAATAGACTTTGGGGCCAGGGTGTGGCACCCCATCAGACTCGACTAGAAAACATTCCTAAAGGTCAACAAACAGAACTTGAACTATTTACAGGTTTTTTCTTGTCATTGTTTTTTCCTTTTTTTTTAATCCAAACAGTTTTATTGCCACATAATCCAGATATCATACAATGAAATCATTCAATCACATCAAGAAGAGTTGTGCAATCATTACCACAATCAGTTTTGAACATTTTCTTCACCTCCCTGTCTTAATCCTTCTTGGAGAAAGGCGAGGCTCTCTGCTCCTATAAAGAGTTATGCCTCAGAAACACCCAGAGACCATTCTATCCCACCCACAGGGTCCCTATGAGTCAGAGTCACTTGATGGGAAGAGTTTAGTGATTTTTTGGGGGGGGAGGGGGATGAGAGTTTGGTTCACCTAGAAGAATAGAATTAAAGATATTGAAAATTGTTCATTTTCTACCTTATTTTTGTTGGTGTTAGGCGCCATCGGGTCAGTGTACAATTTTAATGATCCTATGTACAGCAGAATAAAACACTGCCCAGTCTTGTACGTCCACTCCACTGCTTCTGCATTGGAGCCCAGTGCTGTAGTGTTGTGTTGTGATGCAGTGTGATGCTTGAGGCCCGTGATGCATTGTGTCAATCCATTTCTTCTTCTCTTTTGCTGACCCTCTACTTTAGCAAGGGTGGTGTACAAAGCTAACATATCCAAGTACACAAGCTAACATCTCACTTGCTAGCATTTAAGGTTTTTCATTGTTGTCAGTTTTTTGCTTTGTTTTGCTCTGTCTTGTTGTTTGTTCGTATTATTATTTCTGCAGGCTTACTAGAAGAGATAGGCTGGATAAACAGTCTGGAGGAGAAAACGCAGAAGTGATGATTTCAGTGTGAGATGGGAAGAAAGGAAGTGGTGTTGACCAATTCAGGGACAAAGGAACAACAAGTGTTCCAAAGTTGGTGGCAGGGAGGGTGTGGGACACCTGGTAGGGATTGATCAAGGGCAATGTAACTGAGAGAAATTATTGAAACCCAAATGAAGGCTGAGCATGATAGTGGGAAAAGAAGAAAGTAAAAGGAAAGAGAGAAAAGAAGTAGGGTAAAGGGCATTTACAGAGGTCTAATTATAGGCATGTACATATGTAAATATATTTATATATGATGATGGGGAAATAGATCCATGTGCATATATTTAAAGGTTTGGTATCAAGTAACAGGTGGACATTGAACCTTCACTCAAGTACACCCTCAATGCCCGAACACTCTGTTCTATTAAATTGGCATTCCATGATACTCACCTTCCCAACACAATCACTAAAGAAAAATGTGTGCATAAGCAAATGTGGTGAAGAAAGGTGATGGTGCCTGGCTATCAAAGGATATAGCATCTGGGGTCTTAAAGGTTTGACGGTAAACAAGTGGCCAACTAGCTCAGAAGCAACAAAGCCCACATGGAAGAAACACACCAGCCTGTGTGACCACGAGGTAATGAAGCTATCAGGTATTGGGTATCAGAGTGAAGAAGCATAATATTGTGTGCTGACCTTCCCGATAGGATCACTGAAGAGAAATGTGTGCAGGGCAAATGTGGTGAAGAAAGTGAATAGTGCCCAACTATCAGAGGATATAGCATCTGCGGTCTTAAAGGTTTGAAGGCAAACAAGCGGCCATCTAGCTCAGAAGCAGTGAAGCCCACATGGAAGAAGCACAGCAGCCGGTGTGATCACGAGGTGTCAAAAGGATCAGGTATTAGGCATCAAATAACAAAAAAAAAATCACATCATTGCGATTGAGGGGGTGTGCAGATTGGGAACCCAAAGCCCATCTGTAGGCAACTGGCCATCCCCTTACAGAAGGGTCGCAGGGAGGAGATAAGTCAGACAGGGTTCAGTGTAGCAACGATGAAACATACAACTTTTCTCTAGTTCTTAAATGCCCTCCCCCCACTATCATGATCCCAATTCTACCTTACAAATCCGGCTATATCAGAGAATGTACACTGGTACAGATAAGAACCGGAAACACAGGGAAACCAGGGCAGATGATCCCTTCAGGACCAGTGGCCATACCGGGAAGGTGGGGTAGAAAGGGAGAACCCATTACAAGGATCTACATATAACTTCCCCCCAGGGGGCCAGACAACAGAAAAGTGGGTGAAGGGAGAGAGTATAAGATATGATAAAATAATAATTTATAAATTATCAAGGGTTCATGAGGGAGTGAGTGGGGAGGGAGGGGAGAAATGAGCTGATACTAAGGACTTAAGTAGAAAGCAAATGTTTTGAGAATGATGGCAACCAATGTACAAATTTGCTTGACACACAGTGGATGTACGTATGGATTATGCTAAGAGTTGTATGAGCCCCCAATAACATTATTTTTGAAATGTCTGGAAAATAATGATGGCAACGTATGTACAAATGTGCTGGATACAATCGACGTATGGACTATTAGAAGAGCTGGAAGAGCCCTCACAATGTTTTTAATTGGGGAAAACATTGTTTGGGGAGTGTAAGAACATAAGTTGTGACACTATGAGATCTATTTTCCTGGTTTCTGGAACTAATTGAATGCATTCAGTGGGATCTTTGGTTCATTTTCTACATTAGACATTGCTCTCTTATTGTCACAGTTTAATAAATTGTTCCTCACATTCAACAGTACACAGCACAAAGGAGACATCAGCTATATTTCTGATGCATTTCAAATTGGGTAACTGTTGTTTTAAAAGGCTGCTGCAGCAGCACAGGAAAGGCTTTTGCAATGGACATCTCAGTACATTTCAGTGAAGATGGTGGAGTCTTGGAAACAAATGGAATCTTACTTGTAGGAAGTGCTGTGCCCTGATGACAGAGTCCAGTATGCTGGTAAATTGATTTTTATACTCCAATTGAGTCGACTTGTACCAGAGACATTCTAAAGCAGAAATATTAAACCTAAGATGTTGGTTGGAAAACTACACAAAGCATAATTACTAACTCTAACACAAGAAATAAATGACCGATATAAACAAACTGTGAGCATCATACATCATGACTAACTCGTATTGTAGATGGCTAACACATATGTGGAGTGAAATGATTGCTTCCCAAGAAGTTGACAATAGAGGGAAAATAAATATTACACTGAAAAAGTAAACAGGTAAAATTCACATATGATGCATGTGATTAGACTTTTGTCACATAGTAACCCAAGAGATTATAAATGTGTGAATTAAAAGTTTAATATTTTGCAACAACTAAAATAATGGTTTTGAGAATAGCTCAAATTTAGATAAAGATGAGTGAGCAAGGAGGGTGTCATTTAAGAGTGGCCAGACTACACAATATTAGAAGCAAAAGTGGACACTTTAATAGACTCCAAATAGAGTCAAGAGTTGTTTATCTGGGGAAGATATATTATACCTGGCCAACAGAAATGCCATCTTAGCAAAATCATGCTGGAGGAATTGGAGTAACATCTATTGTCTGGAAGAAAGACTCCTCACTGCCCCTTTCCTTTTGACTGTTTAATTAAGAAACCTCCTCGTGGCTAATTTGGTTCCTATGCCTATTGATGGCAGAGATGGGATGCTCCAGTTTCCAGACAAGCAATTTTTTGTCACCAAAAAGAATAACTTTTATTACAAAATACCAAAAAAAAACCAAGTTAACATTCTGGCCACTTTTGAGTTTGCTTAGCATTTGATGGACTTTGAACAGAAAACAGGCAAGTTTTTGGACATACAAAGATGGAGCCGCCTTGAATTGTGACTAACATTAAAGTATAGCCAACCAGTCAATAGTTTGGAGGTCCAAGTACTAGATTTCCTTTCCTGCTGTCTTTGAAAATTTCAATAAAGGATTCATGCTTTAAATATAAGAAATAACTACAGCACATAAGGCTTCTCCTGTCTAGAACTTGCCATTTGTATGATCTCAGCTACCTTCTGCCTTTCTCATTTGTCCAATGTTTTTAAGTAGTCAATTCTTACCTTCTTGTAATGTCTGACTTAGCCAGTGATAGAATCTCAAGGTGATGGACTCGTCTTTGACACAGTTAATATAGTGAAGTAGTAGAGAACTGCTGAGCATCGAGCCTATCTGGTTAGGCAGCTGCAAAGACAAGATAAACAGTCAACCATAAGCATATAAGAGTTTGAGTCAGAGAACAAGGAAATCACTGTATAGGACCCACGCGAGGAAATGAAGGCCATGAATGCCAAGCAGAAAATTTACAAAAGGTTATGGCTGTCACATACCTGTAAGCAATGGATGTTTTCTACGAATTGAGGGAAGCTTTGAAGCTCTTCTATTGAAAGCGAACATCTGTCACTGAGGAAATCAAGAAGGCCCCTCTCTTTCTGTCCAAATTCTTTGTCATACCTGGTGGTCTTCAGCTCCGGTATAAGTGAGTCAGACTTAAATTTCTAAAGAGAGAAAAATCAGTTCACTAGACAGATCACATATTATAAATGCAGAAGGAATTATTAAGGTGGGTTAATTATACAGGTCTGAATATGACTTAGATGAAATCCTGGATTAAAATTATTATACCTGTACTATCCTCCAACATCTGAATAGCCTCCAATTACAGAAGGTGAGGAAAGTCTGTGGGGTGTTAAATACTCACTCTTTTTATAGTTCGGATTTTAGCTGTGCCCAGCGTCAGCTTTAAGAATACTGGAGACGGTGCTGTGTTTCTTTGTCTCACAGTGGTCAGGGCCATCTGCCATAAATTTCCTGAATTCTTAAAATAAATCTATAAATTTAGACATAAAGTGCATTAGAGAGGTATACCCAAAAGTTAGAGTAACATAAATATAAAACTCTTTATTAATTGAAATATATTAACTATGAAATATCTTACATCTATTCAAATACAACTAACGTTTTCCCTTGCTGATTAGAAACATATTTACTTTGGACTCTATCTGGTTTTCAATATTTTCTGTATTGTTTTATATTAGGGTTTTTCTCTGATGGCTTTTGTCATTGTGGGTAGGTTTCTTGAATCTTTGCTCTATGGTTTTCTGTTTTACAGTCTGAAACCGAGGATTGATGAACTTCTAGAGACAGGAAGTAGAAGTAGACGAAGGGTTCCTGGGGAAGGGGGGATAAAGGGGAGCTGATATCGAGGAACTCAAGAAGAAAGAAAATGTTTTGAAACTTATTGTGGTAGCAATTGTACAATACTGCTGGGTGGTATTGAATGGTATGTTTGGATTAACTCTTAATAAAATGCTCTGTAAAAGAAGGAAAGAGGCACAGAAAAAAAAAACCCAAACTCATTAAAATATGAAGGTGAGCCCAAAAGTATTCCTACTTCTGCATGAACAGTGGCGGACTGCAAAAAAGTCTTAGTACCAGCAAAGTGCCTTCCACAACTAAAAGGTCCAACCCCAAATGTGGCTACTGGGGAGATCTACTGGCCAGTTTACATTCCAGGCAGAGACGGTTAGCTGTGTTTATGGGACTGGGAGAATTTCAAGGGGGCAATCTTGACAGATTTTCCCAAAGGATGCAGAACAATCACAGAGGCAATTATTTGGAAAAAAGTTTTAAGAAAATTGAAATTTTCCTTGGTCAGGAAAGTGCCAGGAACTTTTTTACACACAGAAAAAAAAAACAACCCGGAACTCATTAAAATATGAAGGTGAGCCCAGAAGTATTCCTACTTCTGCATGAGCCGTGGATGACTGCAAACAAGTCTTAGTACACTGAGGAAAGATTTTCCATCATGACAATATATCTGGTCTTTCTTCAAGCACAGTAAGGCTTGTCCTTTGAAATTTTCATTGGTAAACCTTATTCCAACCACCTTACAGCCTTCTTTTTGCTCCTCAAACTCAAAGCGCATTGAAAAAGTGGCATGTGAGTCTTTTGAGGATGCCCCAAACTTCCATTTTGACTGGTGTACATCAAAGAGTGCACATGTCTTCAGGGAAAGGGGAGAGAGATGTAATCGCCACCTTTAGAAGTAAATAGACTTAGAGAGAGGATATGCCAAGAAACAACAGTTTTACATTTTGATGTTTTTTTAAATGTAATATATGTTTTTCTGATTTCATAGCAATACTTTTTGACCCACCCTTATACATCAAATGGAATTAAAACAAAATGCCAGTGACCCCTGCCAATACATTCCAACAACAGTAGAATAACTAAAACTTCAACTGACTGCCAATCAGTCAATTCCAACTCAAGTGACCCCACAGGGCAGAAATGAGACTGTAACTTTTTACAGAAGTAGAAAGCCTCATCTTTCTCCATCAGAGCTGGTGGTTTCGAACTGCAAACCTAGCAGTTATTGGCCCAACACTTAACCACCATGCCACCAGGACTCGAAGTAGTATGATACTAGATCTTAAAACAGTACACTAAGAAAATCAAAATATGTAAAAAATAATCTTATGAAAAATAATATCAATCTCAAGATGATTTCTATCCTGGCTTCCTTACCTTCCTCCTTGTAGACAAAGAAATAGAAATCAAAGTAGGAGCATATGACTTATACAGCGACAGCAAAGCTTGGAGATAAGGATGCGCGCCCTGAAATAAAAGAATTTTCAATTCATACTCATTAGAAACTGAAAGAAAAAAATGAAATGATAAAACAAACTGAAACTACACATACATTCAGATTCTAATTTTACTATGTAATATTGCTATAGGAAGGTACTTTCTAAAAATCAAAGACTGAAGAACCCGACCTTTATTTCAACCACAGTAAAACACAGTCTTCAAGCTACTGTTCTCTTCTTTTAATCTTATGGTAGTAAAATATACCTAACAACAATTTTACCATTTTAACCACTTTTAAGTGTACAATTCAGTGACATTAATTATATTCATCATGTTAAAATTCTTACAATCTCTTCTATGACCTTTTGCCTGTTACTTCTCCCTTGCATTTTCTCTCTTCTCTTGGTAGTTTATCTTCTCTGTCCATGTCACAAACTTACCAGTCACCCTTGCTAACACAGCTTACTCTCACTGTGGGGCTACCCAGGACTCAGAGTTGCATGCAAAATGGGATTGAACTGTTGTGATCTATAGGTTTTGCATGGCTGGTTTTCTGAAGTTGATTAACTTTTCTTTCCAGTCCAAAAACATCACTAACATCTATATATAATCATAGAAGCACACAAGCCTCCGCTGACGGATGGTGGGAATGCTTCAGGTGTGCTGTCTGGGAATGAAAGCTAGGCTTCCCTACATGAAAGTGAGAAGTCTACCACTGACCCACCACTGGCTGCAGAACTTCCCAAAGAGTTGATTGATTAACAGTGACTCTGTAGACCCGAACCAGAGATTTTCCAAGACTGCCTCATCTTTCTCTTCCATAGTAGCTAAGTTGCTTCAAACTACGAAACTTTCCATGGTTAGTAACTGAGAATTTAAATTAATTACTATACCACGGAACTTTTCATTACTGACAGCTAAGAACTTAACTACTATACCATCATCCTTTTGACGAGTTAATTCCTCTTTAACTTAGATATCAAGGAGTAAGACAAAAAGGGGAGGATCAAGGAAGCAAGGCAAAGGAAATTAGTCGTAGGGAACTTACTAGAAAAATCTGACAAATGGCATGATGCAGTACAGTGTCGGGTAGCTTTATATAAATGAAATAAGATTTAGCAAAACAATAGTTTTACAGGGAAGAGGCCACTCATTGCTGTGTTTGTTACATCTGGCTGTGCAGATCAATCATGTCACTAAGATGAATTCCAAGGAAATAACCAAATTGCTTTTCCCCTTTTCAATCATTTTATTTGGAGTTGTTAGAGAAATAGCGTTCTATAGTTCAATCACACCAAGCAGTATTGTATTATTGTTACCACACTGTTTCTTTTTTTAAAAAAATTTTTGTGAGGCATCACTGCTCTCTGGTGGTCGTGGGAGCTACCTAGCACTGCTCCTGAGAGCCGCCGCTGAATTTGAACCGCCAAGCCCGTGGGCTGCCGTCCCACACTCAACTACGTACACCACCAGGGCTCAGCCCCTGCACACTCCATTTCAAAACATCCTCTTTCTTCTTGAACTCCTTGATATCACCATTCCTTTATCCACCTCCCTCATTCATCCTATCCCCCAGGGATATTTATTCATTCATTTACTCACTTTGTTTTATTTTTGTTTTTGTTTTGGGGGGGCATCACTGCCCTCTGGGGGTGGGAGTAGGAGGCTCAGCCTACTGTGGAGCTGGAATTGAACCTCTATCCCAGTGGGCCGCAGTCCCATGCCACCGGGGCTCAGCCCCATTCACTCACTTTGTTATTGCCATATCTTACACTATCCAATATATCCACTCACATACAATTCTGTTTTTCTTAAATTGCTTTAACATATGAAAAATGTTGAAACAAATACAGTATGAAATAAGGTAAGTAACAAATGGGAATTATAAATGCAGTAATTCCTACTTTTTATTTTGTAGGTTGTATCCTTTAGAAAAATTGTTTGTAGCAATATTGAGCATAAAAACCATCATCCCCACATACTTCTCTCCCTTGTTAATTTTCTCTTATATCTGACATTCCCTATAATGAATGAACCCTAAAGTCCATAATTAACTATGATCCATACATTTACATTAGGGTTCATTTTCTGAGTTGCAAAGTTATGTGGGGTGTTGATAATGCTTGTCACGTGTCCATCATTATAGTACCCCCCAGAATATGTTAGTGCCCTGAAAATCTCAGCCACCTTCTCATCTCCTCTTTCTTTCTGAGCAGTCAGGGCTTTCTATAGCTAATCCTGTTTGCTATACCAAGTCTATCAAACCAGTCCAGAGAAATGCCAGCTTCCAAACCCTGGCCAGACCAAACCCCTGACTGCTGCACAAAGCCCTTTCTCATCCATCTCCATTTACCCAGGGGTAGGTCAACTGATACAGGCCTTTACTCTGATACTTAGGTTACCTAATCCATTGTAATGATTTACAAACGATAAGGGAAAAGGGATACAAACACAGAGGTGGTACTACATCTTAAATTGGTGAGCAGCAACTGAGATCCTAAAAGCTATTAAGCAGCCATCTAAATTGCAACTATTGCTTTGTCCATGTCCAAAGGAGAAGAAAGTGGAAAATACACATAAAGAAGTAGTTCAGAGAACATCAGTCTCCACAGTCCTGAGACCAGAAGAAGACTGTGTCAAGCCCCCCTGCTCTAAAAGGGATCACCTTTGAAGGTGCAAGTTCGACAGAGAAAAATGTGGAGCGAAACTCAAAATCATACACAAGACAAGACTTACTGGTTAAACTGAGACTGGTAGAACCTTTGAGACTATGGTGTCTTAGCTTCACTTCAGGTCTGGAAATGAACTCACCTCTAGGGCTCAATTTTCTGACAAACACTGTATATGTCTATAAAGGGAACACACACTTTAGAGTAATCAGCCATTTGAGTTCAAAGGCAGAGCGTTTATCCAAGGACAAAGTTCAGAGTATTAAGAAAGAAGGAGGAATAAAAATAGGAAAGACAGGGAGGAGGAGGTGGGACTAAGTGGTATTACACTGAGGGGAATGAAATGGATGAAACTGAATTTATGTGCACCGCTAAATATAAAATTGTAAACCCTCACCTATTTCACAATGTGTCATCACTTATCCCACATTCTCTCTTTGGGTCCTGCTTCCAGTCCTCCTTCTTCCCTAACCCTCTGAACTTTGTCCTTAGGTAAATGCTATTCTTTTTCGTTTCAAATGGTTAATTATTCTAAGAACTGCCATACCCTGACCATTTCTGATCTCAGCTTGTAAATTATAAGTCTCCCTAATAAACCTCAGAATCATGAGTATTATATGTCTGTGAGTTCTGTGTAGTCATTGCAAGGGATTATCAAACCCAGCAGAGAAGAACAGTGCCATGGAAGGGAATATTGGCATTCGAATAGGGTAAAGAAAGGTTGGAGGATAAAGGCATGTCTCATCCTCATGTTAGAAGAATAAACTGTCTAATATGAAAAATGCAGCATTTATGCAAGGAGAATTTTCGGAGAGCTATTAAAAAAATAAAGAATGGAAACAGAAAGCAGGGAAGAAATAGTCAAATGATGGAACATAAAGAAAACTGCCAAAGATGAGCTGAAATAATATGTGTATAAATTAATGAATGTAAAATGATCTGCTGTATAAACCACATAATTAAAAGTTAAAAAAGAAAAAGATTCTTAAGTCAATGTATCTATTACAAACAAAACAAAATAGCTAACATTAACTAATAGAGAAAGACCAAGAACCCTCTTGTGAACAAGAACAAGACAAGGATACCCTGCTGTCATTCATTCACTATGATACTGGAAGTCCAAGTCAGAACAATGAGGCATGAAAAAGAAAGAAAAGGTATCCAAATTAGGGGGGGGGGAAACAGAAGTGAAATCATCTCTATTTACAAATGACATGATGCTATATAGAGAAGGTCCTAGTTGCAGTGTAAAAGATCAAGACAAAACATAAGGGCTGAACCCCAGTGGCGTAGTGGTTGTGCGCGGGACTGTGGCCCACTGGGACAGAGGTTCAATTCCAGCAGTGGGGCTGGGCCTCCTACTCCCACCACTGGAGAGAAGTGATGCTCAAAAAAAAAAAAGACAAAACATAAAACAACACAAAACAAAGAATCAATTGAACCAAAGTTCAACATGGGTGCCCGATGAGTGAAAGCCCAGGACCACCATATATTGCGTATTTTAATACCCTCCTTGCTTTCTTATGGCTTGTATTAGGCTGGAAAGCATGCTTCTGCCTTTGTGAATTGAGTGCTATTGAAAGTTTGCCCTAACATCAATCCCATTGTGTAACTAGTGCTTAGTTATTTATGTATTTCTGTCTGATACCAGCCTATACTTGTACTTTTCTCAATAGTGTTTTAAATTATATACCATTGGCTAAATTAGTGACACCATCAATAGATTATTTTATGCCCCAGGAAGTCAATGTATAATGTTCTCTAACAAACAGTGATAATGGTGCCCAGAAAGAATAGTGTCTGGGGTTTGAAAGGTTAAACAAGCAGTCATCTAAGGCAGGCATTAACTAAGTCCACATGGAAGAAGCACACTAGCCTGTGTGGTCCAAGGATTATAAATAACAAAATCCAAATCCAGAGGGAATGGTATCAAAACATAAATTGTGAACATAAATTGAGAAGGCCGTGGAATCTCAAAATCCTTTTGCAGGGGCCACACATGGATTAAGCCTCTGGTGATGCCCTCTGAACATAATTCAGGGATATGAATAGTCTTACTATTAAACAGAGAGCACTGCAAAGTATATTATAGCAGATGTAGTTAGGTTAAAATGTAATAGCCTATATCATTTGATCCCCCTTTTGACCCATTTTAAAGTTGTTTCAGCTTTTAGCATTTTCTGCTTTCTTTTCAATTGAGGTTTTTCTATGTTTTGTCTTGTCATTGTTTTCGGTTTTGTTTGTTTGCTTCTTGCTTGTGTTTTACATGATTTTCTGTGTATGAAATCTATGGTAAGTCTATAGAGACAGTAACTAGATTCATAATTACTTTAGGAGCATGGTGGGGGGTGGGAATGGGGAGCTAACAACAATGAGAAGCTTACAATGAGAAGAAAATGTTCTAAAACTGATTGTGCTAATGACTGTACAACTCTTCATAATATTACTGAACTTAATATTAAATTGTACAATATGTGAAGTATATGCCAATAAAATTATTTAAAAAGAAAGAAATACTTGTGTTTCTATCAATTAGCAATAAAATTTCTGAAAACAGAAATGAAAAAACTAACTTTATATAGACAGTCAAGAAGTACCAAATAGCTACAACAGTTTTGAAGAACAAACCAGCCCATATTTTACTGTTTGAAAACATTATATAACTATCCTAGGAAAACAGCCTGCAACTAGTTTAATATAATAGCATTTAGAGACCCACAATAAATCTATACATTAATCAAAAATTCACACAGCCATCAAATCAATTCTGACTCACAGCAACCCTGAGGACAGAGAAGAATTGCCACGATGGGTTTTTGAGGTTGTGAACCTTTACATAAAGAGAAAGGCTTCACTGCTCTCCTGAGGAGTGGCTGGTGGCTTAAAACTGCTGACCTTGAGATTGGCAGCCCAACTCATAACCCACGAAGCCACTAGGGCTATCTATCATCATCCACTGGTTTTTTTTTTTTGTTGTTGTTTTTTGTTTTTTGGGGGGCATCACTGCTCTCCGGTGGTGGGAGTAGGAGGCCCAGCCCCACTGCTGGAATTGAACCTCCATCCCAGTGGGCCGCAGTCCCGCGCACAACCACTACGCCACCGGGGCTCAGCCCCATCCACTGGTTTTTGACAAAGGTGCCAAGTCCGTTCCATGTAAAAGGAACAGTCTCGTCAACAAATGGTTGTGGATAATTAGATTTCCACATGTAGAAAACATTAAGTAAAATCCATCCCTCTAACAACACACAAAAATAAATTCAAACTTGATCAAAGACATAAGCAAAACCAATAAAATTCTCAAAAGAAAATATATGAGCAAAGCTACATGACCTAATTTTTCTTTTTGGTTGTTGTTATTAAATGCTGCGTTATCAAATAAATCAATTCCATGAGCAGAAGACAAAATAGGCAATTGGAACCTTATGAAAATTAACTACGCATGCTCATCAAAGGACTTTTAACAAAAGCATATTTCCTGAGTCTTAAAAGTCTGCAAGAGGGCTGAGCCCTGGTGGCAAAGTGGTTGTGCGCGGGACTGGGGCCCACTGGGATGGAGGTTCAATTCCAGTTCACAGGAGCAAAGGCTGGGCCTCCTACTCCCACCACCAGAGGGCAGTGATGCCTAAAAATTAAAAAAAAATTTTTTTTAAGTCTGCAAGAGGCTCAACGCCATCGTGTTAGAAGCCACTGAAGTCTGAAAGTCAAGTGGGGGAAGAAGTGAAGGCGTTGGCTGAAGCACAAGGGAGGAAAAGATGAAGCAGTAAACTCTAGTTCGTGTATCCACAAAAGTCACAGCAGAAAGAACCTGGAGTTTCTGAGGCTGGGCTCCTGAACAAGTTGTCGCCACTGTCTAGAACTGCTATCTCTATAGATCTAGCATTTCCATCACCATTGATCACCGAAAACACCTGAGAGGTATCCCTTGCGCATACTGAATTAGACCACTTTGGATGTTCTCCCTGAATCTATCACATTCTGTACTAGTTCTGTACTCAGTTGCGGTTCATCTCTTCTGCAGTTAGAAAAAAAAGTATGCAAGTGGCCATCCAAGTTAAAGTAACTGATCTTTATTCACAAGGAATAATAGGGTGGGGGAGAGAAAAAGCCTGAAATAGGAGGAGAATGTGTAATGTGTGGATAGGCTGACTGCCTCCAGGAACAGCTGTTTGCTTCTGTCGTGAGACCTGAAGAAGAGGTTGGTGCCTAACTACCTTAGTGACCATTTCCATCAAAGAGTCTGTAAAAGAATTCTAATTAAAAGGAGGATATGCAAAACAAAATGTCTGAATTCTTATAGAATTCAGACATTTTGAGTCATGGAACCTTGAAACTTATTACCTAGAGATAATCTTCGAATCCTACACAAAAAAAGATTTACTGAATTCTTCTTACAACCTAACAATAATTTATATAGGCTAGTAAACAGGTTTGCCTGGAGCATTAACACTACATGGGATTCAATTGGCCACAACAGGCCTAACTATTAAATAGGAAACTTAGGGGAGGGTGAATTTATGTTAAAGAGGGAAGAAGAGTTAGGAAATGAGGAGAATGGCTGCCTAATTTGAAAAATATGTTATGTCACTGAATTGTACAGAGAAAAACTGTTGAATTAGTCAATGTTCTGCTGTCTATATTTCAAATGACAATGAAAACAAAATAGGCTAGGCCACACAAAAACAAGTTAATCAAGAGTGAACCAACTTACTATACAAAACTATTCAGACAATACAAAAATACTCAGGAACCATAAACCTAATAAGGGTCTAACAAAAATATATAAATAAAAACCTCTATAATTCAACAACAAAAATACAAACAACACAGTACCAGGATTAGAGGAAGGCTTATTAACCTGGGATATGCAAATGACACAACCTTCCTTGCAAAAAGGGAGGAAGACTTGAAGGTCTTGCTGATTAAGAAGGATTTCAGCCTTCAGAATGGATCACAACACAGTGTAAAGAAAACAAATATCCTCACAATTGGACAAACAGGTACCATCATGATAACTGGGAGAAAATATTGAAGTCATTAAGGATTTAGTCTTGCTTGGATCCAAAATCGAAGTGACACTCAAGAGATCAAAAGATGTGCTGCGGGCTGAGCCCCGGTGGCGTAGTGGTTGTGTGTGGGACTGCAACCCACAGGGTTGGCAGTTCAAATCCAGCAGCAGCTCGCCAGGAGCAAGGCTGGGCCTCCTACTCCCACCAGGGCAGTGATGCCCACAAAAGAAAAAGCACAAAAGATGTGTTGCATTACAGAAATCTGCTGCATGAGACTTCTTTAGAGTACTGGACAGCAAGGATGCTACTTTGAGGACTAAGGTGGGCCTGAGCCGAGCTATGGTATATTCAATCACCTCATTTGCATGTGAAAGTTGGACAGTGAATAAACAAGACTATGAAGAAGAATCGATGCATTTCAATTCTGATGGACTGTGAAAAGAACCTCTAAGTCTGTCTTAGAAGTACAGCCAGAATGCTCCTTAGAAGGAAGGATGGTGAGACTGTGTCTCATGTACTTTTGGCATGTTGGTAGGAGAGATGATTTCATAGGGAAGGACATCATGCTTGGTAAATAGAGGGTAGCAAATCAAATACTACGTATCACTAAAGAATAATGGTCAAACTGAAGTGCCTCAGGACACAGATGATTTGAGGGGCATTATACTGAGGGATGTCCGTCAATAACAAAAGGGCAAATATTAAGTGAGACCACTGTTGTAAAAGGAAGAAAAAAAATCAGACTTTGATGCCTACCTGGAGAGGGAGGATGGAGGGGCAAGGAGCTAGAGGGGTTCACTCTCTGTCATGGACTCAATTCTGTAGAACTGGCCCTCTTCACGGGGGTAGAACCAGGGGTGAAGGGAAGAATCATATGTAAGACATTGAGAAGGGAAGGAAGCATGGAAAGCTGTTAGGGGGATTGATGAGTCAAGCAAATTGCTGAAACAAAAATGATGGGCTGAAATGTAAGCCCCCACTGAAGTAACACTACAAAGTTGAAAAACAACAGCAACCAAACTATGAGCTGAAATGCAAATCCCTACCTAATTAACAACAAAAAGTTAAAAAAAATACTAAGAGCTACTACAACCAGACCCAACCCTTGGCTGTCAAGTCAATTCTGAGTCATGGCAACCTCATGTGTTACAAAACAGAACTTCCCACTAGGATTTTCTTGGCTGTAATATCTATAGAAAAAAGCCCTGCCTTCCTACCACAGTGCCTCAAGATGGCTTTGAACCACCAACCTTTAGGTTAGGAGTCAAGTGCAAACTGTTTGTACCACAGGGTCCTCGACGTTAACATATGACCCAGTAATTCTACCCCTAGACATATAATCAGGAGAAATGAAAGATACTTCGGAACAAAAAGCTGCACCTAAAGGTTCAGTGAAGCATGATTTCTTGGAGTGACGAGGAGACAAGACAAGATGGGAGAGTAAACAATTTTATCCCCTTGCAACAAACCCACTGAACAGATACAATGAGCAAATAAAGAGGGATCTCACAGATTCTGGTGGCAGTTGAAGTGTTGGCGAGTTAAGGTGCGTCCCTAACAAGGGCCAGGAAGAATAGGGTTGGCAGAGAAGCTGGGGATTTCTGGCCGAGCCTACAGGGAACTTGGTTCACTGCAATCATGCTGGAAAGGAAATAGGTAACACACTGACAAAGCAATACAAGATGAGAGCTAAACTGACAAAGGGTAGTTTGACTAAGGTGGTGCAGACTGGCTGTGGGAATTCGTAAGTCCCACACTTGGGACGGAGCACTGAGAAGCTAAGATACTGTGAGTGAGTGTTATGGAATCTCCCGATCCCAAAAGCAAGTGAGCACAAGAACTCTAGGTCACGGAAAAGTCTCTAGAGCCATATTTATGCCAGGGTGAGGAAAATACACCTACCAGGCAATCCAGGGAGAAATAACTGGCTTCTTACATACAACTGGTCCCCATGGGAGCGCTTGCTCGGGGTCATTTCTGAGGGAAGGACATAAAATGCTCGCCACCTTCATCTCAGGAAAGCCAGTTTCTACTACTTCCACCTGATCTCGGAAAAAGTCCCATGAATGTGAAAATTAGTCACAGAGGAAAAGCAAGGTCTTTACAAAGGGAAGAAATCCAGAAGACAGTGGTATCTCAAACACCAGTAAATTCATACACATGAAGAGACTTACAACTTTCCAAAATACCTAAAAGCTGTGGAGGCTAGAACTGTTGAGTCAGCACAGAAAGAACCAAAGGGCTTCAGTGCCCTCTTGTGGAACATAGACGACACTGGAGTTAAACCTAAAAGGAATTTCCTGAACACGGAAAACTTCCAATTCCAGACTCTCACCCAGAAAGTATTGAAATACCTCACATTCAGAAAAAAAGAGGCACATTAAATCACAGAAAATATGAAGCAGAGAGTTCTATTATGGAGGCCAATATAATGAGAAGAAGGAAAGACTCCCAAACAATAGTACTAAGAATGTTTAAAGGCAGCAAAGAACACAGAGAAAACAAATTCACAGAGATCAGGAAACAAAGTGAGAAAGTCAGTAAGGAGATTTAATAAAAACAAAGAGAACTACTGAAATTGAAGAATAAATTAAGTGAACTAGGAAATGCAAGAGAAACATTCAAAACTGACTTTAGAAGGCAGTAACGAGACTCATTCTCAAAAGAAACAGGAGAACAGAGAAAAAAGCCAAATGGCGATGTGGGGCTCAGTTTAATAAATCTAACTTTAGAATTTGTGGAATTCCGGAGCTTTGTGGTAATGACATACAAAGAAATTTCTAAAAGATACTCAGAATTTCCCAGGCCTAAATAAGGAATACTGCACAAATTCCAAACAGAAAAAAAACCCAAAGAGGTTCATTCCATGAGACATTGCAATAAAACTTCTGGCAACCAATTCCGAAAACAAGAAGTGAACATTACAAAATACCATACAAAGGGCCCATCAAAAGCACTAATACAGATTTCTCCCCAGAAACCTAGAGACCGGAAGACAATGGAGTAACATATATAAAACAATGAAGGAAAACCCATAGCCCATCAATAATTCTTTATACGGTCAAATTGCCATTCAAAAATGAGGAGACAGTCAAGGTGATGACAAATAAGTTGAACCTCTGGGGATTTCCTGCCAGATCTGTATTCTTAAAAGAGTTCTGCAAGTGGAAGGGAAAGAACATAAAGCATTCGTTTGAATCAAAACAAACGAGGGAAATAGAGCTCACTAAAAAAAATGACACTTTGCCAAGGGTTCAAATATAAAGTAAATGTTTGGAACATGATGGCAACCAACATACAACTATGCTCAATACGAATGATGTCTGGAAGGTTATACAAAAAGCTACTGTAGCACATATTCCTGGGGTGAGATCCAGGGACTCTGGCAGGGGCCAGACCTAATCCAGGGATATATAGAACAGTCAAATAAAAAGAAGTGGGAAAGAAAGAAAAAAAGACAGATAGCGGGGGAACAGGGCATTAACCCATCAAGGGGGAAGGTGTTGTTTATAACTCCACAGATAGAGGGAGAGAGGGACCATACTCTAACCCGGTGGGTCAAGACATGAATGCAACATACCGGGATGAAGAAGGGAGCCAAAAAAGAGGTCTGCAGCTCAGGAAGAGGACACAGGAGAAAACCAAGAGGGAAGGAGGGAGAGTGGAAAACATCCTTGCCCACCAAGCCTCCAGGATGATAATTCCTGCTCAGAGCAGCCAATGCACACAGAAGACTGTAAGGCCGGGCACACCACGAGAAAAGACACCCCTCACTGACCCACAGTGCTAAGGGAGACCACACTGGAGACACAGTACAGGAATTGTGTCCCATCTGATCCCACCACAACTGGGCGTACAACAGAGCAGCAAGGGGAACAGAGCAACAAACTCCCCAAGGAATACCAAAAACAGACTGTGGGACCAGGACATAGTACCCCATCAGATTTGACCAGAAAACACCCCGAAGATCACAGACCAGGACCTATTTATAGACTTTTTTTTTTTTTGCTGTCGTTTTGTTCTTTTTTTTTTTAACTTTGTCTTGTTTTTGTGCTTATTACCATCACGGCATGTCTATCTAGATAAAATAAGGCAGGATAAACAATCCGGATAAGAAAATAGGACCAACAGTTCTAGTGAAAGAGGGAGGCGGGGGAAAAGCAGGGGGATGTCAACCAATCCAGTGACAAGGAAAAAACAAGTGATCTAAAGCTCATGGCGAGGAGGGAATAGGATGCGTGGTGGGTTTGGTGGGGCAATGTAGCTAAGAGGAATCACTGAAACCCGGATGAAGGCCGGACATGACAGTGGACAAGAGGAGAGTAAAAGGAAATAGAGGAAAGAACTAGGAGGCAAAGGCTATTTAATAAAGGTCTAAATACTGGCATATACTTTTATAAATATATTTAAATATAACTAGAGGGGGGGAAATCTAGGTACATATATTTATATGTTAAGGATTAAGGTAACAGATAAACATTGGGCATCTACTCAAGTATTCCCTCAACACAAGAACACTTTGTTCTAATAAGCTGGCATGCCGTGATACTCATCTTCCTAATGTGATCACTGAAAACAAAATGGGTACATAAGCTAAAGAAAGCTGATTGTGCCCAGCTATCAATAAGATATAGCACCTGGGGTATTAAAGTCTTGAAGCTAAGCAAGCAGCCGTCTAGCTGGGAAGCAACAAAGCCCACATGGAAGAAGCACACCAGCTTGTGTGATCATGAGGTGTCAATGGGATCAAGTATCAGGCATCAAAGACCCAGAACAAAAAGTGATACCAATGTGAATGAGGGCAAGTGCAGAGTAGAGACCCAAAGGCCATCTGCAGACAATGGGACATCCCCTTACAGAAGGGTCACAACGAAGAGACGAGCCAGTCAGGGCGTCGTATAGCACTGATGAAACATACAACTTTCCTCCAGTTCTTTAAGGTTTTTTCTACCACTCCCCAGGGCCCCACCATCATGACCCCAATTCTACCTTATAAATCCAGCTAGTCCAGAGCATGTACATGGGTCCAGAGAAAAGCTGGCAACACTGAGAATCCAGGACATATAAAATGTTGCTAACTGCAGATGGTTTACTGTAGACTTTGCTGTAGCTACTCAGAAAATACATTAAAAACCCCTACACAGAGGGAAGAATTCGAAAAGTCTTCACAACAAGACAAAACAACAAAGAGAAAGTAAAAAGACAAAGAAGATTCACAAAAACCAAAACTCACACTCATCAAACTGATTCTATTTTATAGTGACCATTAGGGCACTGTAGAATTGCCCCTGTGGGGTTTTTCTGACTGTAAATCTTTATAGGAACAGACAGTTTCATCACTCTCCCAAGGGGAGGCTGGTAGGTTTGAACCACTGACCTTGTGGTTTGCAGTCCAATGCTTATCCCTCTGCTCCACCACACCCTAAAAAATTCAACTAGCAAAATGAATAAATTGATACTTCAGTTTTAGCAATAATCTTAAGTGTAAATGGTCTAATTTACACAAAAAAACCTCAGAGCAGGACAGACTAAAACAAAACAAAACAAAACAAAACAAAAAATGATCCATTAGTCTGCAGCCTAAAAGAAACACTTTATACTTACGTAAGGACACAATCAAACTGAAAATAAAATGAATAGAAAAAAACATACCATGTAACCAGTAAACAAAAATAGCAAGGATGGTCTTACTGATAGCAGATAAATCATACTTCAAATCAAATTCTACTACAAGACATAAAGAAAGACTTTTATGGTCCATACGATGACATTAAAACTGTAAATAACAGGGCTGAGCCCCGGTGGTGTAGTGGGTGTGCGCGGGACTGCGGCCCACTGGGTTGGAGGTTCAAATCCAACAGCAGCTCTCCAGGAAGGCTGGGCCTCCTCCTCCCACCACCAGAGGGCAGTGATGCAAAAACAAACTGTAAATAACATAAGAACCTAATGTCAATGTATTAAAACATATGAAACAAATACTGACTGATCTGAAAGGAGAAATCGTTAACTCCAAAATAACAGTTGAGGGTTCCAACTCACTTCTTGCAATTCTAGCCCTATAATGCCTGAATTTTTAATTTTAGGGAATTTTTTTTGGCTTTTATTCTTTACCTTTATAGTTATCAATACATGTAAGAACCAAAATATAAGGCAGTGATGTCCCACCCAAAAAATGTTCATAGAATGCAAAAATAGTATCATAATAAGAACCAAAATCTATTAAAATATATGAATATAATTTTGGTACCAGATACGTTTTAATTAAATGTTTCATAATTAAATTATTTAATTAAATGTTACAAAAATGTCACACTTGGCATTATAGGGATAGAGAGAACGTGTAAATAAAAGAACAGCTGGGGCACAGAGGATTTGAATAAAACCATGCCATCTAACCTAATGGACATATAAGAACATTGACATCATCATACATCATCATAGAAGGAAGAAATTCGTCTTCATTGCACATTGATAATTTTCTAGAATGGCCACATGCTAAACAACAAAACAAGTGTCAACAAACTTTAAAAGACTGAAATTATACAAAGCATCTCCTCTGACCATAAGCTACAAGTGAACAACAAAAAATACATGAATATTAAATAACACACTACTAAAGGAAAAACCTACAGAAAAAAGACTAGAAGAAATTGAGCAAAATGAAATTCTTAAACTCAAATGAAAATGAAAAGCTAAAACCTTTTGGGCACAGCAACGAAATGCTTAGAGGGAAATTCACAATCACAGATTCCAATATGAAGACAGGAGGCCTGTTGGTATAGTGTGTTATTTACTGGGTTGCTAACCACAACATCAGTAGTTCAAGCCCAGCAGCCACTCTGTGGGAGAAAGTTGAGGCTTTCTGCTTACATAAAAATTTACAGCCTCAAAGGCCCATATGGGCAGTCTAGTCTGTTGTATAGTGTTACTATGAATCAGAATTGAATCAATAGCAATGAGGTTGTTTTTTAATATATATTTAAGAGAATATTCAAAATCAATAACCTAAAGGAACAACTTCAATAGAAAAGAGTAAAAGAAAACCAAAGCTAGCAGAAGACATGAAATTAAGGTCAGAACAGAAATATATGACACAGAAAACCAACAGAAGCAATAAACAACATAGAAAAAATACTAGCTAGAGTGATAAAAGATAAAATTGATGACTGGATAAAGAAAAATTATACATTTGGCTTAAATTCATTTACAGTCCCAAGAAATATTACTTGATCATAAATAGAAGTGAAGTTCTAATACATGCTATGGCAAGGAATAAACCCTGAAAACATTATGCTCAGTAAAATGAGTAAGACACAAAGGTAGATATTAGATAAAGAAATAAGAATTATACTGAATAGGCAAATGCATAGTGACAGTAAATAAAATAGGTAACTAGGGCTCCTGGTGGTGATGTCAGGTAAACTTTGTTACTCCCTACAAGACTGGAGGCTCAAACCCATCAGCCTCTCCGAGTAAATATTTTTAATCCACAAAAACTTATACATGAGGGGGTCCTCCCCCCAAAATTAATCAAATAAGGATAAAGTTCCACTGGGCGGAGCTTTTATAGTACATGCAAGCATCGAGCAACTTGCTCTGATGTAGTGCACTCAGTGGTGTCACCTGGGAAGGTTCTCTCTGGTCACAGTGAATTTTTTCATAAGAGCAGTTTCACTCTAACCTTGCTTATTACGATGGCCAAGAAAACAGCGCATGATTGTGAAATCTGGGGAAAATGCTACAAAAACTGTTGTGATATTAAACACAAGGACAATTTTTGGGAGAAAAACTAAAGTGTACAAATGCTTTTCTTGTTTCAAAACATGTGAAATATCAATTGATGACAAACCTTGTTCTGGATGTCCGTCAATTAACAGACTAAAATGTCAACAATATTCAGGCACTTGTGCTCGAAGGTCAACAACAGATCATTGAAGAAATGAAGAAGTTGACTGGACTATCTTGGAACTTGGTTCAGAAATTTTAACTAGCGATTTGGAAATGAGAAGGGTCACTGTGAAATTTATGCCTCAGGTTGACTGACTAGAAAAAAAGCTTCGAGTGGAAGCATGCTATACTTTGAAAGAACAGCCCCTAAGCAACCCAGACTTTTTCCCCCAAGGTCATTACTAGTGCTAAAACATGGTATTATTCTTAAGAACCCCCCAAAACAAATATCAGTTAAGCCATTGGCAGATGCAAACCTCACCTTGCCCAAATAAACTCATCAAGTGAAATCAAAGATCAAGGTGATGGCTCATTTGTTTTTTGATATGAGGGGCATAGTGTATTTGGAGTCCCTTCCACCAGGCCAGATTCTTAATCAAGTATTCTATTTAGCGGTTCTGAAGATTTCATAATAGTGTGACAATAAAAGGCCTGATTTCTGGCAGTCGGGGATGGGGGTGAACTGCTTTTGCCATCACCACAATGCAAGCTCATGCAAGCCATCTCAGTGTGCCAGTTTGGGGCAAAACACAACATGCCTCTCTTGCCCCATGCACCTGACTCGCCTCAGCTCACTCCATATGACATCTTTTTATTTCCATGAATGAAGAGAGACATGAAAGGACAGTGATTTGATGACTTAGAAGAGGTGATTAAAAAAACAAAACCAGGAAGGTGCTGTCAGCCATCCAAACTGATGGGTTTGGAAAATGTTTCCAAGAATGAAATGGCAGATTTGACAATTGTACGAAATGAAGTGGAGAGCACTTTGAAGGTGATAAGGTTATTTTGTAAAAAAAAAAAAAAAAAAAAAGGAATACATTGCTTTGGGAAAAAATCTGTTTGTTTTTTTTTTAATGTTGTTGCTGCTGCTGTTGTCACTATGTGTTGGAATCACCTAGACAGTGGATTTAGGGCTTGAGGGAAAGAGATGGGGGACTGAGGAGTAACTGCAAGCAGACACAGGTTTCCCATACAGAGTGATGAAAATAGTCAGGAAAGGGATATAAATTATACGGTGAAATGTGAGAGCCAAAACCCAACCAAACTGCCATGCTTTTCTGGGTGGTCTTTTTACTTTCTCTGTCACTGTCAACAGACAATGAGTTTCAAAAGAAATTATTACAGTTCCAAAAGAAATTATTATCACAGCACTATATCAAAAACGGTGGGATTGGGCAGCAGGGCACCCGGAATGGAAGCGAAAGTGGTGGTGGGGCCAGCCAGGCCTGGCCTGGCTTAGGGGAGGTGGCCGGTGGGCACGATGGCGGAGGCTGGGCCACAAGTGCAGTCACCCCCAGGCACTCCAAGCCGACAGGAGAAGAGTCTAGGACTTCTCCTGTCGCTTCTGCAAGAGGCCAAGGACGGCGTGCTTGACCTCAAGCTGGCAGCTGACACCTTCGCAGTGCACCAGAAGTGGCGGATTTACGGCATTACCAACATGCTGGAAGGGATGGGGTTGATTGAGAAAAAAGTCCAAGAACAGCATCCAGTGGGCCTGGCTGCAATACCCGGGAGATTGCGGATAAGCTGACGGAACTCAAGGTCAAGATGGAGGAGCTGCAGCAGCGGGCGCGAGAGCTGGACCGGCACAAGGTGTGGGTGCAGCAGAGCATCCGGAACGTCACGGAGGACATGCACAACAGCTGCTTGGTCATCCGGGCCCCATCGGGCACCAGCCTGGAGGTGCTCATCCCAGAGGGCCTCAATGGGCACAAGAAGTACCAGATTCACCTGAAGAGCACCAGCGGGCCCACTTAGGTGCTGCTGGTGAATAAGGAGACATGGAGTTCGCCCCCTGTGGCCATGCCCGTGCCACCACCCGAGGGCCTGCTCCAGGGTCTGCCTACTGTTGCCGCCCCTCCACTGCTGCCTAAGCCGGCCCTGACTCAGCCTCAGGAAGCCTCACACCCAAGCAGCCCCTGTGCCCATCTCCAGCTGACTAACCCTGTGCCCATCTCCAGCAGTATCGAGGCTCAAGGAGTGACCATCCCAGCAGTAGACAGCACAGTGACCGGCGGCCCTGGTCCAATAGCCAGGACAGCGGGGAGCCAGGCGCCCTCTCCCTGGACCCGACAGCACTGGACACCTGGCCGCTGCAGTCTTCCGCCCTGCGGGACAGCAGCAGCTCCGCCGGCCCCAGCCCTTCTACCTCCTTTGAGCCCATCAAGGTGGACTCCACAGGCATTCTGGAACTCCTCAAAGAGCTGTCTGAAATCTTCAATCCCACCCGAGAATGTGTGAGGGAGGAGCTGCTGGAGGAGCTGATGCCCTCTGAAGTGTTAGCCCCCTCCTCCGCCTCTCCCCGCTCCCTGGAGACCACGATGACATCTACGACCTGGACGAGAGTGAAGGCGTGTGTGACCTCTTTGATATGCCTGTTCTCAACCTCTGACTGGCAGTGACTTGTCCTGCGTGGCTGGGACACAGACTGTCTGACCTAGGGCCCCCCCTACCCCTGCATGGGCTCCTGGCTCCTCCAGGCTGCCCTCACCGCACCGGCTGGCCTCGGCTCCCTGCCCACCTCCTGCACCCCCAAAGTCATGGTGCCAAGAGAGGGAGGAAGGGGCTCGCTGCCCTTGGGAGCCAGTGCCGGCCTCCTTTTCTGGGGCCTCCCTCCCCAGGCCCTGGCCCTGCTACCACCCAGAGGCGCGGGTCGGAGACCCCCGTCGTCCCCACCCCACAGGGCCACTTGTTCAGCCCTGCTGCCCAACTCCCTGCTAGTCCCCACCCCCAAGGAGGGAAGGGTGGGGTGGAGTTGGGGGTTTAACCAGCACCACCCCAGAGCCCTTGCTGCCATCCACCCTGACCCAACTGCTCCTGCTGCCCTTCAGGCCTCTTCTGCCCTGCCCTTGCCCCGAGAACCTGTAGGGGGCTAACCGGGGGGCACAGGGGTCTATCTCTAGCTAGTCTTTTGGATGAGTTAGACCCAGGGGATGGCCCCACCCTCTTTGTTCAGTTCCCCCCGCAGTTAGAGCCATCTGCAGAGATTTAGAAAGATTTACAGTAATGAATGGATTCCTAAAGATTATTTTTA